>JAPXFY010000018.1:76779404-76804404 GCA_030674185.1 Monoplex corrugatus
GACTTGCAGAGTGGCTGGGGACGAGGAGGGTGGGGGAGATGCTGGGGGCAACGAGAGATAGAGAAAGATGGAAGTTCATGATCGCCAACGCCATGCAGCAGGGACCTGATGATGATGATGATCCTGATTGATATGTTGACAGATTATTCAGTGACGATGAAAAATATAATGAATAGTCATGGGTTGAGCAATGGATTTACAGACATGTTGATCAACTATCTATGGCCGAAAATCATATTCATAGGAAATTACTATGATGTTGATGTAGTCAGACAGGTGTCGTGAATGTATTATTATGTATGGCGGATGAATTATCTTTGGGATTAGTCCACACAATGGATTACATCGAATTGTAAAATACGCTGGAAATGAAAAAAATGCCAGTCATCCCCCCTCCCATTGTTGTATTGTGGCCCAAGGCCCATGTTCATTAAACTGTCTGAGTCTGAGTCTGAGTCTGAGTCTGAGTCTCTCTGCTTCTCTGTCTCTTTTCTCTGTCTGTCTGTTTATCTGTCTGTGTTCTGTCTTCTCTCTCTGTCTGTCTCTGTCTCTCTCTATTTCCCTCTGTCTGTCTGTCTGTCTGTCTGTCTCTTCTCTTCTGTCTGTCAGTCTGTCTGTCTCTGTCTCTCTCTGTCTCTCTTCTTTCCTCTTTGTCTTCTCTTCTCTCTTTCCCTCTGTCTCTCTCTCTCTTCCCCTCTGTCTGTCTGTCTGTCTGTCTCTGTCTCTCTCTCTGTCTCCCTCTGTCCTCTGTCTGTCTGTCCTGTCTGTCTCTGTCTCTCTCTCTTTCCCTCTTGTCTGTCAATGTCTGTCTGTCTCTCATTCTCTCTCTCTTTCCCTCTGTCTGTCTGTCTGTCAGTCTGTCTGTCTCTGTCTGTCTCTCTTTCCCTCTGTCTGTCTGTCTGTCTCTGTCTCTCTCTTTCCCTCTGTCTGTCTGTCTCTCGTCTCTCTCTCTCTCTTCCCTCTGTCTGTCTGTCTGTCTGTCTGTCTGTCTGTCTCTGCTCTGTCTCTCTCTTCTCTCTCTCTCTCTCTCTCTCTTTCTCTCTCTCTCCTGTCCCAGTTAAAAAATGCTAAAGTAATCATCATCATCATTATCAGTCCCGTAGTCTGGTTGACCGTTGGGGCACCAATGAAGATTTTGCAACCAACTTCCTCCACTCCTCACAGTCCTCAGCTTTCCGCAGAATGATGTTCCATTCAAGGCCGCTAAAGTAATACCTGTGTTCAAAACCTGGAGACTGCACAGAGCCTTCAAATTACATGTACGGACCAATCTCTGTTCTTTCTGTTTTATCCATGCAAGCCCGTAGAAAAAACATATTAGCAAATATTTTTATCAACATCTTGAAACTTACGATCTTAGAAACCAGAAACCAATCTGGGTTCAGAAAACAAAAACACTCATGTCACACAACACTCACTAACTTTGTGGATGAATGGTTGAGCAATATAGAAATGAAATCAAATTCTATGGAGATTCTATGATTTTGCAAAAGCCTTTGATGTCATCGACTTAAACAATTATGCAAAAAATTACTTTACTTGTTTATGGTATATCAAAAACGTCTTAAACAACAGACAGAAAATTGTCTTTATAATTACTTCTATTTCAAATACACTGTATATTGAATATGATACTCCAAGGTTCAGCACAGGGACCTCTTCTGTTTTTCTCTCTATATGAGTGATAATGGCTACCTGGTTGAACCTGGCTCTCAGTTACAAAAACGCTACTTTTAAACTTCGTAGCTTTCATCGGCGATCCGGCCGACTTCTTCAGCGCAACTGCTGGGTTAAGAACTGCTTCAGTGCGCACCGCCGTGAGCGAACTCACGACAGTGCGACTGAATAAGTGAGGAGTACACCGATGGCAAGTTGTGTCGGCCCCGTCACGGTTGAGTGATCTTTCTCTTCACATGCAAAAATCATGTTAAGTTTTTTCTGCAATGACACAGCGATCCATACAAGCAACTCTAACGTAATCGAAGTATCTCATTCACTTCAGATTAGTGTTGTAATATATATAAGTGTGGTGCAAATTATATCACACGTCTCTAAACTTTCACAAAACTAAACTTTTGTGGTTCTAAACCATATCACACGTCGCTGAACTCTAACAAAAGTAACCTTATGTGGTTCTAAACTATATCACACTCGCTGAACTCTAACAAAACTAACCCTTTGTGGTTTAAAACTATATCACACGTTGCTAAACTTTCACAAAACTAAACTTTTTTGGTTCTAAACTATACACGTCGCTGAACTCTAACAAAACTAAACTTTTTTGTTCTAAACTATATCACACGTCGCTGAACTCTAACAAAACTAAACTTTTTTGGTTCTAAACTATATCACACGTCGCTGAACTCTAACAAAACTAAACTTATGTGGTTCTAAACTATATCACACGTTGCTAAACTTTCACAAAACTAAACTTATGTGGTTCTAAACTATATCACACGTCGCTGAACTCTAACAAAACTAAACACTTTTGGTTCTAAACTATATCACACGTTGCTAAACTCTAACAAAATTAAACACTTTTGGTTCTAAACTATATCACACATCGCTGAACTCTAACAAAACTAAACTTATGTGGTTCTAAACTATATCACACGTTGCTAAACTTTCACAAAACTAAACTTTTTTGGTTCTAAACTATATCACACGTCGCTGAACTCTAACAAAACTAAACTTATGTGGTTCTAAACTATATCACACGTCGCTGAATTCTAACAAAACTAAACTTATGTGGTTCTAAACTATATCACACGTTGCTAAACTCTAACAAAACTAAACTTATGTGGTTCTAAACTATATCACACGTTGCTAACCTTTCACAAAACTAACCTTATGTGGTTTTAAACTATATCACACGTCGCTGAACTCTAAGAAAACTAAACATTTTTGGTTCTAAACTATATCACACGTTGCTAAACTCTAACAAAACCACCCTTATGTGGTTCTAAACTATGTCACACGTCGCTAAACTCTAACAAAACTAAACTTTTGTGTTTATAACAACACGGCAGAGAAGACAGAATCTCATAAGAAAACTTTTACTGTCTCACTAGATAACTGAATGACCTTGACAGTCATGGGATGTTAGGCATCGAAACTGGCAATCATTCTTGGACAGTTCACATTTTAATGTATCACGCAAAACGATATCTAGGAAACTATACTTGCTATGTTAAATTAAACACTTCTCATGACCCTATCACAAAACTAATTTTACCCACTAATTTACTATCGTCTATCAGTTACGGCTCTGCACTCTTTGACTCTGCCAGTGGCAAAACCATGCAAGCTTCAGTTAGCATTTATAAACGTGCACTGAAAGCTTGCGTTTCTCGAACCATCTTCATCATCATCATCAGGTGCCCCGCCGCATGGCGTTGGCGACCATGGACTTCCAATCATCTCTATCTCTTGTTGCCCCCAGCATCTCCCCCACCCTCCTCATCCCCAGCCATTCTGCAAGTCCGTCCAGCATTCTCTCCCTGGGTCTACCTGGTGCTTTCTTTCCCTCCAGCTTTCCCGTTGTCACCAGGTGCTCCAAATCCCCCTTCCTCATAAAATGGCCTATAAATGTTGCTTGTCTTTTCCTAATCTTCCTTATGAGTGATCTACTTGTGTCTGCCTCCATCAAGACTGTCTCGTTTATTTTCTTTGCTGTCCATGGAACTCTCAACATTCTTCTGAGAAACCACATCTCGGCTGCCTCAATCTTGTTCTGGCTTTGCTTGCTGACTGTCCATGCCTCGCATCCGTACAACAGTATTGGTTGTATATAACATTCAAGGACTCTCTTTCTGATGTTAATTGATAGGCATTTGTTGGTAAGAATGCTTGTCATCTTCTTGAATGCTGTTTTGACTTCACCGATTCTGCCAGCTATTTCCGATGTGCATTTGCCGTCTGATGAAATGACCGTTCCCAGGTATTTGAACTTATTAACCTGTGTCAAGGTTGTGCCATTTGCTGTTATTTTGCATGAGGGGATTCCAAATTTTTACTGATCACCATGACTTCATGACTTCTCGAACCATACAGCCTGCAAATAACGGATCATACAACTCTGAGAGTTTTTCCCATTTAACCAAAAAAGGACGTTTGCAAATAACAAAGAAATGTTCACGCAAAAACGTTGGACTGAAATCTATCCCACAAACATTTCAATCAAGATTCCAACACCGATCCACAGCATCCAACTTGACTTCAAGTTCCAACACCCGATCTTAACATGTTCAGATCAAGTCTTTGGCACTCTGGTAGGGTACTCTGGAATAGAATCATTTAGGATCCAGTCAAAACACAACAGCATTCAAGATAGATTTTTTTGTTACGTTTCACAAATACGTCGAAAACGTAACTTACTGTATATATACACAATATTACATTTTAAATAAAAACCTGTATTCATCTTGGCTCAATTTGTAATACTGTTAAGTAGCCATCCTTCTATAATATGAATATTTTTTTATATAAGAGGTTATAATTTAAAGTTTTGTTTGTGTCATTAATTCTCCTGAAATTTATATTTGGATTGATATCAGAATTAATGATAATTGTAGCAATGCGGTTCTTGTATGTTGTATACTCTCTTCTCTCTCTCTCTCTCTCTCTCTCTCTCTCTCTCTCTCTCTCTCTCTCTCTCTCTCTTCTATCTATCTATCTATCTCTTTCCCTCTCTCTCTGTCCTCTCTCTCTCTCTCTTCTATCTATCTATCTCCCCCTCTCTCTCCCCCCTCTCCCCTCCTCTCCTCTCTCTCCCCTCTCTCTCTCTCTCTCTCTCCTCTCTCTCTCCCCTCCCCCTCCTTTCTCATACCGTACTACTAATTTTTTTGTTTTGTGTTAAGCTAATGTCTATATAATATTCTAGTTCATTTGTATTAACGTAGATTTTCCATGATATGATGTATGTGTATCAGTGTTCACCTTTCATGGGCCAGGTCACTATTCTCAAAAATAAATGTGTTCTTGTTGTTGTTGTTGTTCTTGTTCTGTCTGTCTGTCTGTCTGTCTGTCTACCTCTCTCTCTCTCTTTCATTTTCTCTGTTTGTCTGTCTGTTTCCCCTCCTCCTCCTCTCTCTTTTGTTCTCTCTCTCTCTCTCTTGTGTGTGTGTGTGTGTGTGTGTGTGCGTCTGTGTGTGTGAGTGTACATACATACATCCATCCATACATCCATCCAGACAGACAGACAGACATAGCGTTTGTTTATTCTTTCTTTCTTTGCGTATTTTTAAGTTTGTCACGGTGATTGGTTGGTTGATTGGTTGTGTATTTTTTGTTTTGTTTTGTTCATTTGATTGATTCTTTGTATTGTTTTCTGGTGTCGTGCTTTATATATATATATATATATGTGTGTGTGTGTGTGTGTGTGTGTGTGTGTGTGTGTGTGTGTGTGTGTGTGTGTATGTGTGTGTGTTGTGTGTGTGTGTGTGTGTGTGTGTGTGTGTGTGTGTGTGTGTGTGTGTGTGTTGTGTGTGTGTGTGTGTAGCTGCTTGCTCGCTTGCTTGTTTGCTTATTTATTTGTTTGTTTATTTGGATGTGATTGTTTGTTTGTTTGTTCTTCGGGCGTTGAGAATTAGCTTACTAAGTACGATACTGGAGAACTTAATCGTTCTGATAGGCAGATCAGGCTATATCCGATCATTTCTGTGTGAGATTATGTAAGACGTTGGTAAGATATGTTGTTGGTTGTGTTTTCGTCCGTTTTCGACTTCTTCCGACCCCCGACCCCCGACCCGCGACCCCCGACCCGCGACCCCCTCCTTTGTTCTCAAACATTACAGATGTAGATGCATAATGTCATTACAATGTAGCCGAGATGATTCCAATGACAGATTGATACAAACATAAGACACGGGATTCCATATGCCAGGCAGGACCTCAAGACTTACCAACAAATGCCTATCAATTAACATCAGGAAGAGAGTTCGTTCTTGAATGTTATATAGAACCAATACTGTTGTACGGTTGCGAGGCGTGGACAGTCAGCAAGCAAAGCCAGAACAAGATTGAGGCAGCCGAGATGTGGTTTCTCAGAAGAATGTTGGATTTGATTTTGTCGAGATTTGCGCTATATAAATATTGTAATTATTATGTATGCATGTGCGTACGTATATGTATGTATGTATGTATGTATGTATGTATACGCTTAGATTTATGTCTGTATGTATGTATGCATGTATACGCTCAGCTTAGATTTATGTGTGTAAGTATGTAAGCATGTATGTATGCATGTATACGCTCATATGTATGTAGGTATGTATGCATGTATACGCTCAGCGCTTACATTTGATTTTATCAAGATTTTGCGCTATATAAATAAAATATATTATTATTATTATTATTAGTTCCATGGACAGCAAAGAAAACAAACGAGACAGTCTTGATGGAGGCAGACACAAGTAGATCACTCATAAGGAAGATTAGGAAAATACAAGCAACATTTATAGGCCATTTTATGAGGAAGGGGATTTGGAGCACCTGTTCACAACGGGAAAGCTGGAGGGAAAGAGAGCACCAGGTGGACCCAGGGAGAGAATGCTGGACGGACTTGCAGAGTGGCTGGGGATGAGGAGGGTGGGGGAGATGCTGGGGGCAACGAGAGATAGAGATGGTTGGAAGTCCATGGTCGCCAACGCCATGCGGCAGGGCACCTGATAATGATAATGATAAGACACGGGATCCCATATGCCAGGTAGGACCTCAAGGCTTAGGCAAAATGAAGAGTTTATGAGCCATCTTTAACGCTTATGCAATGACCAGTTTGGATCTTTTCCATCACATGACGTCAGTGACGTCAGTGCATGTAGATTACCCCGTGGGGTTGCCGGGAGCTCTTTCAGTATAAATAGTATCCCCACCTTCTGGAAATTCTGTGCTAGAAATTTCCTCTTTTCTGTCAGTCTCTTTGTTTCTACCTTGTTCCTTTGCTTTCTGTCATTTCTTCTTATCATCTGCCTTGGTCCATTCGATAAAGTCTTATCTACTTTTTCTTAGGATTGATATATGGGTACGTGTATTAAGGTGTTAAGTGCATTTTTGGTTCCAGGGAGGTGAGATATGCGGAAGCAATTTTAGGTAATTTATGCCCGTTTTAAATGTTTTGTGTCCTTAGATATGCTTTAATTTGTATTCTGGTGTGTTTTTTTTAAAAATCCTCTGTGCGATAAATTGGACGGAGTGGTCAACGCCAGGGGGCATATCCTTAGATTACGTGCGCGAATGAATTGATACGTGCACTTAATTTTCTTTTCTTTTGTTTTTTTTCTGTTGAAGTTTTGTATGTTTTGAGGCGGTTATACCTTGATATGGCTCTACGCAGTCGGCTGGGCTTTAAACAACACTAACAACAACAGCAATAACACGTGCATACAGAATTCATTCGAGACGTGGAGACATATCTGGAGAAACTAAAATTGAGACTGAAACAGAAGCTGAATCTATGCTTGAGCATGTCTCGTTGTGTGTAATCAGTCTGATGTCTCGTGTGCTTGATTGCTGTTGATTGCTGTGTTAAGTATGTTTGACTGTTGAAACTGGTTGTGCGCATTGGCTGACGCTCCCCCCACCCCCCACCCCCCATGTGAAATCTGTGAACAGGTCAGACGTTTTCGTGGATGATGAAGCACTTTTTTTTTTAAAAAAGATGAGATACACAGCTACACGTGCCATTACATTGTAGCCATGATTGTTCTCTTGAGAGATTAGATGCAAATTCCAGATGAAAACTGGGACCTCAAGACTTAGGCAAAGCCTATGGGCATATATACAGGCTTAAGACCTATCCCATGATCGTTTTGGATCTTCTCCATCACATGGCAGCAGTGGCGTCAGTGAATATGAAATTCCTTCTGAGCTCAGAGACGTTATCTTGAGAAACTAAAACTGAATCCCATTTGTACCTTGGGGAAGACATCACTTCTGTTGTTTGAGGGAATGTGGGTCCGAAGTATTTTTTAGCTTGGAAAGTGTTGTGGAGTTATTTTCATGCTGTGATTAATTTTGCTGTTCTCTTTTCTCAGCTGGAGTTTGTGGTGTTTGTTTTCTTTTTATTTTGCCTTTGGCTTTTTTTGGATTTTTTTTTTTCAAATGGAGAATGTTATGTGGACACAGGCTGGAATGCATGTTTATATGTATAGATATGTATGCACAGATATACTTGTACAAACAAGTGTCTGCAAAGATTTATTAGATTTATAAGCTCAATACCTAGGTCCACGAGCCTTCTCTGTTTCTGGTCCACTCTCCTGGAACAAACTTCCTCTCTCAGTCCGTCAGCAACCTACTTTTGTCTCCTTCAAGTCCGCTCTCAAAACCACCTTTCCTCCTCTGCATAAAATCCTGACCTCACTAACCCCCTCTGCAGCCTGTCTCCACTCGGAGGGGAATCACATTGTAATATATAATTGTATACAATATGCTCTCTATAATTTTCCATTGATTTTATTCTTTCTCCCCATTTCTAGCCATGCGTGTGTGTGTGTGTGTGTGTGTGTGTGTGGTGTGTGTGTGTGTGTGTGTGTGTGGTGTGTGTGTGTTGCGCGCGCGTGCGTGTGTGTGCGTGTGTGTCTGTTTCAGCGTTAGATTTGATTTCATCAAGATTTTGCGCTATATAAATATTGTAATTGTAATTATTATAGCTAGCTACGTTTAATAGATTTTTTAAAAACCAGACACACATGAGAACAGAATGAAAACGTGCATTTGATTCACAAAACAGGACAGTGGCACATTTTTCGGCCAATTGATCTTTGTCAGGCATACAACAGGACAGTGGCACATTTTCGGCCAGTTGATCTTTATCAGGCATACAACAGGACAGTGGCACATTTTTCGGCCAATTGATCTTTGTCAGGCATACAACAGGACAGTGGCACATTTTGGGCCAATTGATCTTTATCAGGCATACAACAGGACAGTGGCACATTTTCGGCCATTTGATTCTTATCAGGCATACAACAGGACAGTGGCACATTTTGGGCCAATTGATCTTTATCAGGCATACAACAGGACAGTGGCACATTTTCGGCCAGTTGATCTTTGTCAGGCATACAACAGGACAGTGGCACATTTTCGGCCAATTGATCTTTGTCAGGCATACAACAGGACAGTGGCACATTTTCGGCCAGTTGATCTTTATCAGGCATTCAACAGGACAGTGGCACATTTTCGGCAAATTGATCTTTATCAGGCATACAACAGGACAGTGGCACATTTTCGGCCAATTGATCTTTGTCAGGCATACAACAGGACAGTGGCAAATTTCGGCCAGATGATCTTTATCAGGCATACAACAGGACAGTGGCACATTTTCGGCCAGTTGATCTTTATCAGGCATACAACAGGACAGTGGCACATTTTCGGCCAGTTGATCTTTATCAGGCATACAACAGGACAGTGGCACATTTTCGGCCAGTTGATCTTTGTCAGGCATACAACAGGACAGTGGCACATTTTCGGCCAATTGATCTTTGTCAGGCATACAACAGGACAGTGGCACATTTTCGGCCAGTTGATCTTTATCAGGCATTCAACAGGACAGTGGCACATTTTCGGCAAATTGATCTTTATCAGGCATACAACAGGACAGTGGCACATTTTCGGCCAATTGATCTTTGTCAGGCATACAACAGGACAGTGGCATAATTTTCGGCCAGATGATCTTTTTTCAGGCATACAACAGGACAGTGGCACATTTTCGGCCAGTTGATCTTTATCAGGCATACAACAGGACAGTGGCACATTTTCGGCCAGTTGATCTTTATCAGGCATACAACAGGACAGTGGCACATTTTCGGCCAGTTGATCTTTGTCAGGCATACAACAGGACAGTGGCACATTTTCGGCCAATTGATCTTTAACAGGCATACAACAGGACAGTGGCACATTTTCGGCCAATTGATCTTTGTCAGGCATATATAGAGGATAACAGAGAAACAAAATCACAAAATCTCTCTGTGTGTGTTTGAATGATACACTTTGTTTATACACACAAGAACATGAAAACACGTTCATATACTTCTCAGACACACACACACACACACACACACACACACACACGCACGTACGCACGCACGCATGCACGCACATGCACAACACACACATGCAAAGCACACACGTACACACACACACGTACACACACACACGCCTGCACATACATACGCACATACACACTCTGAACATACATACATGATACATACATACATACGTAATACACACACACATACATACATACATACATACATATATACATACAAGCATGCATGCATGTATACATACATGCATACATACATGCATAAATGCAAACATGCATGCATACATACATACATACATACATACATACATACAAACATACATACATACATGCATGCATGCATGTATTCACACACAAATTCGCTCTCTCTCATTCATACATACAGGCAATATACACACATGCACACACATATATAAATGTATTACACACATACACAGAGCACACACGTACATACACAAACACAAGAGTACAGTATATATATACACATATACATACATATACATGTCTACATATATATATATATAATATATATATATATACATATATATATATATATTATATATATATATATGTAGACATGTATATGTATGTATATGTGTATATATACATATACGTATATATATATATATATATGCATATATATATATATATACAAATATGTATACACATATATACATAGTGTGTGTGTGTGTGTGCGTGTGTGTGTGTGTATATATACATATACATACACACATATATATATATATACATACATATATATATATACAAATATATATACACATATATACATAGTGTGTGTGTGTGTGTGTGTATGGGGTGTGTGTGTGTGTGTGTGTGTGTGTGTGTGTGTGTGTGTGTGTGTGTGTGTGTGTGTGTGTGTGTAACAGAGTGCCTCGTTCTGTTATGATCTTTTCCCCATTATCTATTATGAGGTCCACACAACGTAGTGTCTTTGTCTAGATAAAAAACACCTGGCGTTTTCTCAGCCAAGTTGTACTTCTGTAATCGTATCTTACAGTCCCTGTCCATCCTTACCTAATGCATTCAAAAAACCATAGTAATACACTGTGCATTTCGGGCCCTGTTGTCATATCTGCTTTTAAAAACAAGCTGATCTACAACGAGGACGTGTTTTGAAATTAGGCCAGCAAACTGTATCGTTGTTCATCAGGACACTTCTCTATGGCCCTAATCTTTCAAACTGACGTCACACATGGACAGCAAAGAAAACAAACGAAACCGTCTTGATGGACGCAGACACGAGACGATCACTGATAAAGAAGATTAGGAAAAGACAAGCAAAATGTATAGGCCATTTTATGACGAAAGGGAAATTGGAGCACCTGGTCACAACGGGAGGGCTGGAGGGAAAGAGAGAGCCAGGTAGACCCAGGGAGAAGATTTTGGACGGACTTGCAGAGTGGCTGAAGACAAAGAGGGTGGAAGAGGTATTTGAGGCAACGAGAGATAGAAACAGATGGAAGGCCATGATCGCCAACGCCATGTGGCAAGGCACCTGATGATGATGAGCCAGATAGGAGGGACCGAGTATCTCTCAGACAATGGCTTGTACACAAATTTTGTGTGCCAAACGCTGCGTTAGTTACAATGAAGATGTAAGACTGCTTGACCGACCGATCAAAACATACAATGACCACACTATCGTCGATAATGTTCCGATACAAAATCACGTGTCACTGTGCATCAATCTATTGTTTTATTTAATAGATTTTAATGCCTGATAAAAAAAAAGTATAATGATTAATATCCAATAGATTGATAGGTATGGAGATGGGCTATTATTGTAATTTATTCTTTTTCTGTCAATTTAACTTCTAGCACTTATGAAGTGTTGATTATGATGTGATAAGACCCAATCAAATTTCATCGTTTGAAATCTGACCAATCACGCATTCACTGACCTAGATTGTGCCAAAACAAATATGTAAAAACAAACCTTGTTTTCTTGGGCCTCTGCAGCTCAGTTGGTTGAGCGTCGGATTCACACGCTAACGGTTGTGGGTTCGAATCCCAGGGCGCGCTACATTAACTCTTTGACTCTGACACTGTATTCACCAACTGCAAAAACTTAACCCTTTTAACTCCCCATGTGATAGGGTGAGACAGTCAAAGGGTTACGTTTTTGTTTTGCTAACATGGTTGACAATGAAGGATGCTGGTGGACAGGCTGCAGGAGTCGAAGTGTTAAAACTGACCTTCCCACCGTCCCATGTTAACATCATGGTTGTCCTGGTGGTGTCTGTATAGGATTAGATAAGTCCACCTTCCCTGCAAGTCCGTCCAGCATTCTCTCGCCAGGTAGACCCAGGGAGAGAATGCTGGACGGACTTGCAGAGTGGCTGGGGATGAGGAGGGTGGGGGAGATGCTAGGAGCAACGAGAGATAGAGATGGTTGGAAGTCCATGGTCGCCAACGCCATGCGGTAGGGCACCTGATGATGATGATGATGATGACCTTCCCCCACTTCCCTACGTTTATCCCCACCGGCCATATCACTGAGGTGGGTGCCGACCTAAAAACTGAAACCATATTAATCAATCAATCAAATCAATCAATCAATCAATCAATTCAATCTGCTCCATCTCTGTAATAGGATCCTATCAGATCCATTGGATGGTGAGGTGGTGGATATATGTTTTTAAGGCTTCTTGTTGAACACTACTTTTGCTAGTGCTCATATACAGAATGTGTGGCCTGTCTTAAAATCTACACAAATGGAACTGCTCAATCTAGGTCTGCACTGATGAAAGTTCCATGGCACCACAAGTGAAACAGAACCTGACTGCCACCTTTTGTTTGTGGCACTGTATTCTCTTGTTGTTCTTTGTTCTTGTTGTTCTTGTTGTTGTTCTTTCTTGTTCTGTTATTGTTGTTCTTGTTGTTCTTCTTGTTCTTGT
This sequence comes from Monoplex corrugatus, assembly GCA_030674185.1. Classification (NCBI taxonomy): domain Eukaryota; kingdom Metazoa; phylum Mollusca; class Gastropoda; order Littorinimorpha; family Ranellidae; genus Monoplex; species Monoplex corrugatus. The sequence goes on from JAPXFY010000018.1 coordinate 76,792,368, forward strand.
TCTTCTTGTTTTCGTCTTCTTCTTGTTTTCTTGTTCTTCTTGTTCTTGTTTTTCTTGTTCTTGTTCTTGTTGTTCTTGTTCTTCTTGTTGTTGTTGTTCTTCTTCTTCTTGTTCTTGTTCTTCTTGTTTTTCTTTTCTTGTTCTTGTTGTTCTTGTTCTTCTTGTTCTTGTTCTTCTTGTTCTTGTTCTTGTTGTTGTTCTTGTTCTTGTTGTTCTTGTTCTTGTTCTTGTTCTTCTTCTTGTTCTTCTTCTTTTCTTCTTCTTGTTCTTCTTCTTGTTCTTCTTCTTGTTCTTGTTCTTCTACTTCTTGTTGTTCTTGTTGTTCTTGTTCTTGTTCTTATTCTTGTTCTTGTTCTTCTTGTTCTTGTTCTTCTTGTTCTTCTTCCTCTTCTTCTTCCACTTCTTCCACTTCTTCTTCTTCTTCTTCTTCTTCTTCTTCTTCTTCTTCGCAATTTTTCGCAATTCCTTCTTCGCAATTCTTCTTCTTCGCAATTCTTCTTCTTCTTCACAATTCTTCTTCTTCTTCGCAATTCTTCTTCTTCTTCGCAATTCTTCTTCTTCTTCTTCTTCGCAATTCTTCTTCTTCTTCTTCGCAATTCTTCTTCTTCGTAATTCTTCTTCTTCGCAATTCTTCTTCTTCTTCTTCGCAATTCTTCTTCTTCGTCTTCGCAATTCTTCTTCGCAATTCTTCATCATCATCATCATCATCATCATCATCATCTTCTTCTTCTTCTTCTTCTTTTTCATCTTCTTCTTCTTCTTTTTCTTCTCGTTCTTCTTCTTGATTCTTCTTCTTCTTCTTCTTGTTCTTCTACTTCTTGTTCTTGTTCTTGTTCTTCTCGTTCTTCTCGTTCTTGTTCTTGTTTCTTCTTCTTCTTCTTTCTTTTTCGTCGTCTTCTTCTTCTGAAAATCATGTACTGTCTTCTGTGAAGACTGCCTTCTACTGTCTTCTCGTGAAGATGTTCTTTGTCTTCATCTGGTGAGAACTCGTACGCATGTTAGTAAAGTTTGGGTACCACCGTCCTGGCTTTATGTGTGTTCCAGCGGAAGAGTCGTCCATCTGCCTCAGACTTTGCATACCTACATGTATATCCCTCTAAAGCTTAACCATCTCCTCCCTGTCACACACACACACACACACACACACACACACACACACACACACACACACACACACACACACACACACACACTACATACACACACACATACACACACACACATACACACACTCATTCACTCACACACACACACACATATATATACACACACACACTCATACACACACACACACACACACACACACACACACACACACACACACACACACACACACACACAGAGGATAAAGAGATCGGAAGATGTACTTGCAGCGACAAGGGATGGATGCATATGGAGGGCCACGATCACCAATGCCATGTGGCATGGCACACAATGATGATGATGATGATGACTGGCCCTCAGACGTGCGGCACACAGGCCCACCAGCGTGTGGACATGCCCCGGTGCCCAAGAACCAGAACCCCAGCTATGGGTAAATAGCACCGCTGCCTTGTGGGTATCTTTGGACAGACCAAGGCTAAGGGAGTAAACTCTGACAGAAAATCACCACTGCCCTTGTGATTGTCTCGGGAGAGACCAAGGCTAAGGGAGGAAACCTTGACAGAAAATCCACCCACTGCCTTGTGAGTAGTCATGGAAACGATAAAGACTATTGAAGAGTCCATACAAAACCAACTGAAAGCAACGGAAACCACCGTCATAATTTTTGTCATTCCAAGTAAATCATGGCCAAGACATGTAAAAATCCGCATAAATGACGTCAATAGGAGTTCCACTGGAGCACTGTCATCGTAGCGGATGTCAGATGCGCAGGTGACACCAGACCGTAATCAAGTTACTGCGATCAGATTTAAAAATATAGAAACAGCAAAGTAGAATGTCAGAACAAGGCTCGGCTCCAAAAAGGAAAATTAGAAACCGTCAAGTAAGAAATGGAAAGATAAAACATCAATATTTTAGGATTAGAGAAAGTGAGATGGAAGGGAGCAGACATGGTAACATCTGACAAGTGTGAAAATATATGTTCTGGTGGGGACACGTATGAAAGAGGGGTTGGCATCATAACTGACAATGACAAGTCAAAAATCTATCAAAGCATACTGGGCTATATCAGACCAAGTTGGTGACAGTGGGGAACAAAGGACAAATTTGAGAAACTCAATAAACAAAGTTTGTGAAGAAATCCCTAGAATTAAAAGAAAAGCAAAGATGAATTGGATGATAAAAGAAATTTTAGGCTCGACAGATGAACGGAGGACAGTAAAGAGAAAAAAGGACGACCACAAAAAGATACATGATGAAATCAGGAATAGGCGCAGTGAAGCTAAGCAAACTTGGCCAGAAACAAAGTACAAAAAACAGAAGATCAGCACAAAACAGACTCTAAGTTTACGTACAGAAACACTGAAGAAGCTGCCCGCAGGAAAATGACGCCACATCAGCTGATTGCTTAAAATCCAAAGATGGTATGATTATTATGGAAAAAGGCAAAATATTACAATGATATGGAGAGTACATTAAAGATCTCTTTGACGATGACAGAAAACAGAAACACATTGTAAAAAAGAACACTGAAGGACCACCAATAATGAAAGAAGTTAGAATAGCGTTGAAAAAGATAAGACAGACAAAAGCCCCCCGGATCAGACAATATTACTACAGAAATGATTGAGGCGCTAGATGAATTTGGTTTTGAAAAAGTAATATTCCTCCTAAATGAAATTTATGACACCGAAAAATCCCTAAAGATATGTCAAAATCAATTTCATTGCAGTTCCAAAACTGCAGGAACTATAGAATGCAAATTCCATCGCACAATCAGTTTATGAGTCATGTGACAAAGATTTTATTAAGAATAATATTGATGAGAACAAGGAACAGAATAAAAACAGAAACAACAGAAGAACAATATGGATTCATCGAAGGGATAGGAATTATTATGCCACATACATCCTAAGAACTCTCATAGAAAATTCAATGGAGTTGAATCAGGATTTGTATTTATGTTTTGTTGATTATACCAAAGCTTTGGATCAGGTAAGACGCAAAGAATTGACCAACTAACTAGAAATGCTCAATATTGACGGTAAAGATATAAGAGTAATAATGAATATACATTGGGAAAATCAGCAGCAATGAAAGTAGAAAATGATATAAACTCTTTCCAAAATATCAAAAGAGGGGTTAGGCAAAGGATGTGTTCTGTCACCAATTCATTCTCACTTTACAGCGAAACCGTCATGAGAAACCTTGAAGAATGCCCAGGGATAAAGGCTGGAAGGGAAATGATATAACATTTCGTTATATAGGTAACACTGTTCTAATTGCAGAAAAACAGAAAGCAGAAATAAAGAGCTAGAACTAAATACCAAGAAGATTGAAGTCATGGTAGTTAGTAAAAACAAGAAATCCCCTCATGTAAAATAAATGCAAATAGCACAACATTGCGACAAGTTGATAAGTTTCAATATCTGGGAACAGTCACCTCACCATACGGCAGATGCACATTAGAAGTATCCATCAGAATTGGCCAAGCTAAGAAAAAAATACACTTAAGAAAATGAAAGTGTTCTTACCAACAAATGCCTATTCATTAACATCAGGAGGAGAATTCTTCAGTGTTACATTGAACCAATACTGTTGTCTGGATGCGAAGCGTGGACAATCAACATTCAAAACCAGAACAGAAGGTAGCTGAAATGTGACTCCTAAGAAGAATGTTAAGAATTCCGGGGAAAAACAAAGAAAACGAATCAGACTGTCTTGAAAGAGGCAAACACAAAAAGAAAACTAATAAAGAAGATTAGGAAAAGACAAACAACATTCATGGGACACTTTATGAAGCAAGAGAAATCTGAGCACCTAGTTCCAACAGGAAAGCTAGAGGTGAAAAGAGCACCAGGTAGATCCAGGGAGAAAATTGTGGACGGTTTTGCGGAGTGGATGAGGACAGAAAGGGTGGGAGATTACTTGCAGCAACAAAAGATAAATTCGTATGGGGGCCGTGATCGCCAACGCCATGCAGCAACCACATGACGGTCATGATGATGATGATGATGATGATTGTGAACTGATGTACATTTAACAGACTATTTTGGTGCCATCATCATTTACTGTCGAGAGATCAAAGCCTAAAGTCCATGCACGAAAAACTCAAACAGTTGCTGCAGCACTACTGAAACTAATCTGGAGAGAGAAAAAAATTCACTCTAAACCAGTCGCTGTGGTGTAGTGGTTAACGGAACGGATTACCGACTGGAAGGTTGTGGGTTGGATTCCCCATCAGTACCTTCAAAACCCATTGTGGGGTTTTTCGGCTCTTACCAGCTCCAACCCACAGTTGGGCGTCCTATGAGCTCATTGGGAAGACTGGGACCACACAGTCGAGTCTCATCCACTTCAAGTATGCGTCATTGAGGGTGTCGCTCAAATCTTCTGACCAACACCGCAGGTGCCTGTATCTCTCGGACCTGGTTGACGCCAGGACATATTATGATTGTTAGTGTAGAGTACAGCCCTGCCACGCAGTCTCAATCCTAGATGGAACTCCATAGCATCATGATCATCATCATCGCATTGTAAAAACTGTTCTAGCTTCTGTGGCCATTAAAATGGCGTAGAAAATGGGACGAAAAAAAATAAAGGTGAGCACAAAAGTAACCTCCCTGAGTGCAGTGATCCTAAAAATAAATAAATGAATATATATACAAATTCACTATATGATTCTTACTGAAACTATTGCATATTCGTATATAGATACTGAAGCGACCATTTCTTATCTGCTCTGTCTGTTGCAGCACTCCAACAACCCCCTAAACCCACCGTCATTGAGATGACCATGTTCGACATCAGGGCATACAGGGCTACAGATGATGACAATGGTAATGATAGCGATGATGCTATAGACTTCCATTTTGGATTAAGGCTGAGAGACGGCCTGACTTGGTTGTACTCTACACTTGCTTTCATACATAACAAATCCTGTCGACAGTCAGGTTCGAGAGAAAAAGACACCTATGGCGTTGATCAGGAAATTTAAACAACACCTTCAGTGACGTATTCGTCCTGGGTTAGAACTGATCAGGGCAAAAAACAAAACAAACAAACAAACAAAAAAACATTATTTTTTTCCCCCAATTGATGGAGATTTGATCCCCCTACCTCCCAGTACGTACTCCAATATGCTCAACACTTCGCCACGTTGGCTACTCTGAAAGCGATTTTATCCCGTGATTTCATCTCATCCATTTATTTCATTGTCATAATGAGACATGCGCCGTTTCTTTGTGTGAGCAGTATAAAGCGGACGTCCGCAGGTTATAAGAGGCTGTGTTCCGCTGGGGCTTGATAGGAAAGCAGACACGGCACGCGGCACACAGCACTCAGCACACAGCACGAGGATCATGCAAGCCAAGAAAAGTGACGGTGAGTGTTATAACAATACAATACAATACAATACAATACAATACAATACTTTATTTTGTATAGCGCAAAATCTTGATAAAATCAAATCTAAGCGCTAAAACAGACCACACGCACGCACGCACACACACACACACACACACACACACACACACACACACACCCACACACACCACACACACACACACACACAACACACACACACACGGCTAAAATGGGGAGAAAGAATAAAAGCAATGGAAAATTATAGAGAGCATATTATATACAATATATATTACAATGTGATTCCCCTCCGAGTGGAGACAGGCTGCAGAGGGGATTGAGTGAGGTCAGGATTTTATGCAGAGGAGAAAAGGTGAGTTTTGAGAGCGGACTTGAAGGAGACAAAAGTAGATTGCTGACGGACAGAGAGAGGAAGTTTGTTCCAGGAAAGTGGACCAGAAACAGAGAAGGCTCGTGGACCATAGGTATTGAGCTTAGTGCGTGGAAAGCGAAAAGTCAGAGGATCGGAGGCAGAGTGGAGGGTACGTGAGGGAACATAGATCTCAAGTAGGCTTGACAGGTAATCGGGGGCTGCGTTATTGAGGCTTTTGTAGCACATGGTGTCTAGTTTGTACTGTATGCGCTTTGATACAGGGAGCCAGTGAGGTTGTGCCAGGAGAGGAGATATGTGGTCAGCTTTTTTCTTTTTTAGTACAAGGCGTGCAGCAAGAGTGTTACCTATGTGTCTCTGCTATCATCATCGTCGTCGTAATCAGCATCGCCGTTGCTGTCACTTTGTCATAGAATGACAAGTCTCCTGTTCGCTGGAATTCGGATACGATGAGAATTTGGGGAAGGGGGCTGCCGTTTTTGTGTTGTTGTTTTTTTTACTTTGTTTCTGTCAGCAGGAATATTTCAACGCCTAGATGTTCACGAGGTACGTTATAGGTAGGTGCGTTTCTTTGTTTCACCTAGTGGCAAGCGTGGCTAGGTATTTGCTAGGTAGAGACTAGGTAGCGTCATGAGGATCTTATTGTTATTGTTAATTTGTTTAAAGCCCAGCCGACTGCGCACAGCCATATCAGGGCTATAACCTTTTCAAAACATACAATACTTCAACAGAAAAAAAAAAGGAAAAGAAAATTAAGTACACATATCAACGCATTTGCGCACATGATCCAAGGAAATGCCCCTGGCTTTGACCACTCCATCCAATTTATCACACGGGGGGTTAAAAGAAAAACATACCTGAACACAAATTTAAACATAACTTAGTACACTAAAATGAATATAAAAAAAAACGGGCATGAAGTACCTAAAACTGCTTCCTCATATCTCATTTCCCTTGATCCAAAAACGCACTTTCTACATGTATCCAATTATCAATTCCAAGAGAAAGTGCATAAGACTTTATCGAATACATACAGGTGAATGGACCAGCAAGGCAGAAGATAGCAAGAAACGACAGAAAGCAAAGGAACAAGGCAGAAACAAAGAGAGTGACAGAAAAGAAGAAATTTCTAGCACAGAATTTCCTGAAGGTGGGGATACACTATTTATATTGAAGAGCCCCCGACATCCCCACAAGGGGGATCAAGACGACCTTGTCAGCGAGTTTACAGATGGCTGTATTGCAAGTGACCTGTGTGATTGACGACGACTCCTTCCATTGTGAAATAAGCGGTGTGCATTTGCTGAAATGTACTACAGCCTCGTGTCTGTTTCATACCAAACTTTTTCTCGCCCTCGCCACTCGTTGTCTCGCCACTTATGTGGGAGCATGCTTTGTGTTTAAGAAACGGACCTCTAGCGGCCACTTTAACTCAGCTGATCAGAACGTCATGTTAACACAAGTCATCCTTCAAGTGGGCCACAAGGTCTTTTTTTGGGGGGGGGGGGGGCTGGCTGGCTTAGTTTATAGATCCCTGAACTCGAGATCTGATATCCAAAACAAGTGTGACTGCCCACGTTCAAGCAAACAGGAACCAGAAGAAAAAAAAACACGAAAAAAGAATCAGAACGCGTATTTAATACAACCAGACAAGACAGGCGCAAATTTTGTCAAGCGTAAGACGTAAGTTTGAGTCCTTTTCTCACACAGGACGAAGCAGCAGGGAAGTTTCAGTCTTTTTCTTAAAAAAAAAATTATATTTGGTGTTTCTTCTTTTTATGATCTTACGTCTACGCTTGACGAAAGCCAGTTGGCCGAAAATTTGCCCCTCTCTTGTCTGGTTGTATTAAATGCGCGTTCTGATTCTTTTTTCGTGTTTTTTTGTTGTTGTTTTGTTTGTTTTTTGTTTTTGTTTTTTGCTGGTTCGAGATCTGTTTCGAGTTCGAATCCAGGAACAAAAATAAAAAAATAAAATGAGGAAAGAAAACAAATGAACGCAGACAAGCTTTACGATTACGCACGAAGGTAAACAACAAAAGAAGAGTGACTGACTTATGCTCAACACTGAGGATCCACAGGAGACAGAATAAACGATTTCTCCTTCAAAAAGAAAAAAAAAGTAATAACATAAAACAAAAAATAAGATAAAATAAAATAAAATAAAATGAAATAAAATAGAATAGAATAAGAAGAAAAGGAAAAATAAAGATAAAAAAAGTAGAAGAAGAAAAAATGCGTTGTCAGCTATGAAGTTGAAAATGTAGTCAGGCGGGTATGCTTATCATGTTTGTGTCATGTCTGTTTCAGTACAAAGTGTACAAGTAACACACGAAACACACACATACACACACACACACACACACACACACACCACACACACACACACACACACACACACACACACACACACCACACACATCATCGCCAGTACCTAAATCTACCGCATTTATTTCATCATGTGCAATCATTATAAAATTTTCCTCATCGTTAGTTGTGAATATGGCCTCTGTATACTTACCAAGAGGCCCAGACTCTGTGAACACTGAATGGTTAAAACACTTTCAAGATCAGGACAACAAGTGGATAATTGGAGGTGATTTTAATGCACATGCCCCATTTTGGGAAAAGTATTGTACAAACATAACAAGCAACAGGTTGATTGAAAATATTGTAGATTCCAATTTATATTTACTTAACAACGGACACGTTACCCGGATCCCCGATATACCAACCCACAGACCCACAGCTATCGACCTTACTTTAATCTCACCATCCCTAGCCCCAAACGCCACATGGCAAACAGAGGATGACTTGTTGGGATCAGATCACATCCCCATACGTCTTACCCTAAACCATACTACAGAAATAGACGCCATACCACAAGATAGTTTACCCAAGTTTAATTATAAAAACGCTGACTGGATCAGTTTTAAGGCAATCCTTGAAAAGACAAGAACAGATCTATCTGAAGCAATGAACATAAACGAAACGTACGAAGTTTTCTGTAACTCACTCTTAAGGGCTGCTAACATTTCAATTCCAAAACTTACAGTGTCAAAAATAGGAAAACATAATGGAAATGTCTGGTGGAATGAGGACTGTCAAAAGGCAGTGAACGAAAAGAAAGAAAAATACAAAATTTATTTAGCAAACAGGTCACCTGAAAATCATACAGCGATGAAAAGTGCCAACATTAAGTGTAACAGAATCATAGAGCAAGCCAAGGAACAACACTGGACATCTTTTTGTAAATGTGAAGTAAATAACACAAAGACACGATAAAGATTTGGGAAAAACTAAAATTAATGAAAAACGGGATTAAGTTGCCATCAATTCCAGTAAAGCTAGAAAATAACCCTATTCCTAGCTCATTGGAAAAAGCAGAAGCTTTTGCAGACGTGTTTGCTGAGGCCTGTCGTGTAGAAGGACTCCCTGTCTCTGATAGAAATTATAGGGAACGAGATGAAAAGAAAGATGTATATAAGGACCCTGCCTCTGACAATACTCACTACATAAATGCATCACTCACACTTCAAGAATTAAAAGATGCCATTCAGTCCCTTCCAAGTAAAAAAACGTCAGTTGGACTAGATGCAATTTCCAATGAGATGCTGAAAAATTTACCAGAAAATTTTATAATCTTGCTACATGACATATTTCAAAAATGCTGGAATAGTGGGATAATGCCTAACAACTGGAAAGAAACAATAGTGGTTCCTGTATTAAAACCAGGTAAATGTAATACCGATTTGAAAAACTACAGGCCAATTGCATTAACATCACATGTATGTAAACTAATGGAGAAAATAATCTTAAAGAGACTGATGCACTATTGTGAAAAGAATAAAATAATACCAGTAAATCAGGCAGGATTTCGAAAAGGCAGGTCACCAGTAGAGATCCTAACAAAGCTAACTACTAATATAAACAACAATTTGCAAGACGTCAATGTGTTTTAGCTACATTTTTTGATATAACGAAAGCATACGATCAAGTGTGGCACTCCGATTGTTATTCAAATTTAAAAGTATTGGGCTGACAGGTCACATTTTTGGCTATGTTAAGTGTTTCTTAGAAAACAGAGTATTTCAAACGAGGATTGAAAATGTATATTCCACGAAACGAATTCTTCAAATGGGTATCCCTCAGGGATCCGTTATAGCTCCCCTTCTTTTCATGATATTAATGCATGACTTACCCAGTAAAGTATCTAAGCATGTAGTTTTAGCTCAATATGCTGACGATTTATGCATGTGGATGCAGGTAAATATGAAAAAGAAAACTCCTTTGCGCTGTATCAATTATACACGCAAATGCTACCAATTAGAACTTGATAAAATAGCGCGATACATGGTAGAAAATGGGTTACATCTATCCCTGGAAAAAACAAAAATAGTTTTATTTAATAATGGAGCTAACCCAGTAAATATTCCCACTTTCAAACTGGGAGATACTCTTCTTCAGTTTAACGAGTCGATTAAATTCTTAGGAGTTTTCCTTACAGCAAAATTATCTTGGAATCAGCATATTGAATACTTATTAACCAAAGCTCAAAAAAGTTTAAATTTCATAAAAATAGTTCGCAAACAGACATGGGGTCAAGATTCATCAACACTTGTTCATCTTTGTAAATCGCTTGTTAGATCTAAATTAACCTATGCTCAAGAAATCTTCTTCAGTGCACCGAAACACTTACTAAAAAAACTGCAGAGCATAGATTGTAAAGGTTTCAAACTTGCACTGGGTCTTCCAATGCATGCTTCCTGTCTTCGGACATATAATGAAATCAAACTGTTGCCACTTGATGAGCAAAGGAAAGTCGCTTCTACTAAATTTTTGTTAAGAAAACTACCGTAGAAAACATATCAGAAACAGAAATTAAACTGAGATCAGATACCGACTTTCCAAAACGAGCTAAATCAATATCTTCACAGGTCACACTTGCAACATACACATCTGACGTCATGAAAGGCTCAGGAATTGATCTAGACGTAGATCCTGTATCTATACGACCTTCCTTTTCGCCAGTACCCAGTTGGGAACTCCAAAGAGCACGATTTGACGTACACCACACTAATTTAAAAAAAGGAGACAATATAAACTTACTGGCTAGTCAGGTTAAATGTCATATAAACGACGTATATTCTGATCATTTGAAAATTTACACTGATGGGTCAGTAATTGAAAGAAAAGCAGGCTCAGCGTTTTTAATACCTGCTCTCAAAATTGAAAAATCTTTCTACATAGGACTTGATAAATCTATCTTTACAGCTGAACTCTTTGCAATATTAATGGCTTTAAACTTTCTGATAAGTCTTCCTAGGACAATTTTTCAGATACTTCTTTGCGTTGATTCAAAATCAGTACTTCAGGCTCTTGAATTATCAAAATTACAAACAAGATCAGAAATGATTCTGGAAATAAGTCACTTGATTCATAATTTATCTTTAAGAGGCACTGATATTACTTTCTGCTGGATACCTTCTCATAGTTCTTTTAGTTATAATAATAAAGTTGACAGGGCTGCCAAACGGGGAGCTAATAACTCACCAGATTCAAACAATATCCAGCTTTCTCTCTCGTTGCACGAGAATTACACTTTAGTGGACAACTACGTCTGGAAGCAGTTCCAATTAAAACAGAAAAAGTATGATAAATGTCACATGAACTTTGAAGTTAGCAAAATACTTAAGCAGCTTCATGCCAGCAGAACTATACAGTCCCTTATGTACAGATGGAAACTTGATGCATTCAAAACAAAATATACCAATAACATAGTGTGTCTGTGTGGAAAGAAGATAACACATAGTCATATTCTTTCTTGCGTTAGGGTAAAACGACATATTCCAACACTATCTGTGAGTACAGTTTCTGACATATTTGCCTCATCATCATTACTGTATGAATTTTTTGTTAGCCTGTCAAAAAGTCCTATAGCGAATTACCTTTAAAATGTTATTTGACTTGTTCATTGTTGTGGTTAGTCAATTATTAGTTTTTCTTTTTATTCATTTCTTCCGGATATTTACTAATTTTGTTTGTCAGTTTGTTTGTTTAAATCGAAAATTATGGTAACATTATTTGTTAGTTTTACCTTCCCCTCTTCAAAACAGTTGTTTTCTGGATCATCTTTTCTCAAATTCAAAATTGACAATTTTCAAATATCTTCTTCACTCCTCC
>JAPXFY010000018.1:76806904-76809404 GCA_030674185.1 Monoplex corrugatus
AATCAGTAAAATAAAAACACCCAACAACAACAGCATCAACAAACCCCCAGAATATCCCATCATGCAAAATAAGGGCAAATGGCACTACACTAAGTCAGGCTGATAAGTTTAAATGTCTGGGAGAAGTCATCTCACCAGATGGCAGATCCACATTAGAAATAGTCAACAGACTCGACCAGGCTAAACCAGCATTCAAGAAAATGAAAACCGTTCTTACTAACAAGTGCCTATCAATTAACATCAAGAAGAGAATTCTTCAGTGTTATATAGAACCGACACTGTTGTATGGACGTGAAACGTGGACAGTCAGCACGCAAACTCGAAACAAGATTGAGGCAACTGAAATGTGGTTTCTAAGAAAAATGTTGAGAGTTCCATAGACAGCAAAGAAAACAGACGAGATAGTCTTGAAGGAGGCAGACAGGGTGGGAGAAGTACTTGCAGTGGCAAAGGATAGATTCACACGGAGGCCATGATCGTCAACGGCATGCTGCAGGGCACATGATGATGATGTCAGTATGTGTGTGCCTGTTATGCGTCTCTTTGTTGTTGTTGTTTAAACTTGTTCATGTCCTGTTCAAGCGAATCGAAAATGAGCATGTGATGTCGAAAAGCACTCCAAATTTTAAGTTGCTGAATAAATTTTGATGTACGATAATGTGCCTGGCATATTCTCTCTCTCTCTCTCTCTCTCTCTCTCTCTCTCTCTCTCTCCTCTCTCTCTCTCTCTCTCTGTCTCTCTCTCTCTCTCTCTCTCTCTTTCTCTCTCTCCCTGTTTATCTGTCTGTCTGTCTATCTGTCTGTCTGTCTGTCTGTCTCTCTCTGTTTATCTGTCTGTCTATCTATCTGTTTGTTTGTTTCTGTCTCTCTCTCTCTGTCTGTCTCTCTCTCTCTCTCTGTTTATCTGTCTGTCTGTCTATCTATCTGTTTGTCTGTTTCTCTCCCTCGCTCTCTCTGTCTCTGTCTCTGTCTCTGTCTGTCTGTCTGCCTGTCTCTCTCTCTGTCTCTCTCTCTCTGTCTCTCTCTCTCTCTGTTTATCTGTCTGTCTGTATATCTGTCTGTCTGCCTCTGTTTATCTGTCTGTCTATCTATCTGTTTGTTTCTGTCTCTGTCTGTCTGTCTGTCTGTCTCTGTCTCTGTCTCTGTCTGTCTCTCTCTCTCTCTCCATCCACATGACTCCTTCTTTTTACCTGGCATACATTGACAACCATAAAATTTGTTTCTTCGTTGTCTTTCGTTAAAATTTACATGAACTCTCTGATATCTGTATAATAATGATCTGTAGCTGAATGCAGCACACCAAGTAACGCGGACACACGTGCTGTCAAAATACACTGAACGACAGACAAAGAAGGATGATAACTATAGAAGTGGGAGCTCTTTGGCTACAGCGCGCAAACACATGCATTCACTTGTATTGTTTTGGCTGTAATTTTAGTTACGTTTTTTTTTTTTTTTTCCAAATGAGTTTGTATTAGCAAGCCGTTGTACTGGGAGATTGGAAGCTAAGTTTTCTAACAAGATAGTTCTACTACATAAAGCATGTTTATATTTATGATTGGTGTTTTTCATCGCAGCTTTCTTATCCAATTCAGTTTTAATGCTTTAATATATTTCTTTATGTCAGGTATTCCAAGGCCACCATTCTTCACACATTTGACGCTTGTTTTTCTGTTGATCCTGTCTCTTTTTCTATTCCACACAAATTGAAACATTGATTTTGGCAAAGAATCTATTAGGTTGTCTGGTGGATGTGGAAGCAAAATCCACAAGTGAATAGTTTTGGAGAAAATGAGGGATTTTAGACCAGCAACCCTGCCAAGAGGGGTGATTAGTCTTTTTAACATGTTCTATATAACGCCTTGATTTCTTCAAATTTCCCAAAAGACGGTGCATCCAATAATGCAATTACTGTAACTTTCCATAACATACGACTGTCAGTTCATGAACTTGGTTCTGTGTTAGAATGTTCACTTTATACAAATTTTTCCAATACCCAAAGCCTGATACCTAACTGCCCCAGACAGCTAGCGTCCTTGATATACAAACTAAGGCTTAACTCTTGGAAAACAAAATTTTCACAGAATGTATGTATTTGTTCAAAAGCATTATCTGTCCACCATCTGATCTTTGAATGTCCTATTTTACTTACGACATGTACTGACTGTAGAGATATCCTTTACAACAAAAATAATGATATTATTTCGGTAGTCCAGCTGATTCTCAGATCCCTGTTGGCAGATTGTTATGAAGAGTTAATTACTTCTTGTCTGTTATTAATTGACACTGCTAACTTAATTTTCTGAATTCTTAATTGTAATTGTTCCCTTTCTTACATTCAAACTCCCACTACCCCTTCCCATCCCCGTCCCCCACCCTTTTTTTTCTCCTGTGTATGTGTGTGTGTGTATGTGTGTGTGTGTGTGTGTGTGTGTGTGTGTGTGTGTGTGTGTGTGTGTGTGTGTGTCTAAAATCACTATTGTGAACAGACATTAAATAA
>JAPXFY010000018.1:76811904-76831065 GCA_030674185.1 Monoplex corrugatus
ATCCCTCAGATACTCAAACTGCTTGCCGTCGGTATGCACACACTCCTCTAATCCAGAGCGGAATTAAGCATTATAATAATGATGTGATACTAACTGTATACCTACTTTTGCACCCCCCCCCCCCCCCCCCCTGTATATGAATCTCCTCTCTGTTTTCCAGTATGTCAGCTTGCCTTTCTCGTCGTCGTCTCTTTTTGCTGTCACTTTGGAAAGCACAACGACACCTGTTTAACACCCCCGTGGGGATGGCGGGGGCTCTTTCATTATAAATAGTATCCCCACCTTCTGGACATTTTGTGTACGAAATTCCCACTTTCATGTAACTCTCTTTGTTTCCACCTTGTTCCTTTGCTTTCTGTCATTTCTTCCTATAATTTTCTGCCTTGCTGGTCCATTCACCTGTATTGTGCTCGATAAAGTCTTCCGTACTTTCTCTTTGGATTGATAATTGGGTACATGAATTAAATGCATTTTTTGGTTCTAGGGAAATATGATATGCGGAAGCAATTTTAGATAATTTAGGCCCGTATTTATATATGTTTTAGAGTCATTAGTTATGTTAAGATTTGTAGTGACCCGTGTTTTTTTAAATCCCCTGTGTGATAAATTGGACGGGGGGGATCAACTTCAGGGCATCTCCTTAGATTATTGCGCGAATGCATCGACATTTGTACTTAATTTTCTTTTCCTTTTTTTCCCTGTTGAAGTATTGTTTACGTATTGAAATGGTTGTAGCCCTGATATGGCTCTACGCAGTCGACTGGGCTTTAAACAACAATAACAATAACTGCTTAACAGATTTAGGGATTCAACATCCGAAAAAGACAAAGGAATGGACAGACATGTCAGATTCGTGCTTCCTGCCATCGTTTTCGCTTTCAGTTTCTCAAGACAACGTCTCCGTGCTGGGAATAAATTCCAAATGTGATGACACCACAAATGCCATGTAATGGGCAAGATCCAAAATAATCATATACCTGCATATAAGCCCTACGTAAAGGTAAGACCTTGCGGTGGCGGGGGGAGAGAGGGCATGGCCTGCCAGAGGGTTGTACCACAATCACTGCGTTATGAGCTTGGCGCTGTAACAACTGAGCTGTTGAGCCGCTGAAAGCCGTGAACAAAAACAGATGATTACCATTGATTTACCGCAGGAACAAGGCTACCCGTAACCCGTACAACCAGCTACTCATTGTGATGAACACTGATGGAGACTGGCTGTTTCTGTTGTTGGATCTTAAGTCTTAAGTTCAATGCACCCGGCAACATAAACACTGGTTTGTAGACTAGCTGTCCATCATAATATAATAACGCTCCAGTCTTAAGTTCAATGCACTTTGTTTCTCAAACTGTCAGATCTTGCTACCATCACCTCCATCGTATAAGCCTGATCAGGAAGTATCTCTCTGTCGAAACAACTGCAAAACTCGTTCTCTCCTTCATAATGTCTCGCATTGACTATTGCAATTCACTCCTGTCCGGTCTTCCTGCCTCCACCATTCACATCCTGCAGCGCATTCAAAACAATGCTGCACGCCTTGTACTAAAAAAGAAAAAAGCTGACCACATATCTCCTCTCCTGGCACAACTTCACTTGCTCCCTGTATCAAAGCGTATACAGTACAAACTAGATACCATGTGCTACAAAAGCTTCAATAACGCAGCCCCCGATTACCTGTCAAGCCTACTTGAGATCTATGTTCCCTCACGTACCCTCCGCTCTGCCTCCGATCCTCTGACTTTCGCTTTCCACGCACTAAGCTCAATACCTATGGTCCACGAGCCTTCTCTGTTTCTGGTCCACTTTCCTGGAACAAACTTCCTCTCTCAGTCCGTCAGCAACCTACTTTTGTCTCCTTCAAGTCGGCTCTTAAAACTCACCTTTTCTCCTCTGCATAAAATCCTGACCTCACTCAATCCCCTCTGCAGCCTGTCTCCCACTCGGAGGGGAATCACATTGTAATATATAATTGTATATAATATGCTCTCTATAATTTTCCATTGTTTTTATTCTTTCTCCCCATTTATAGCTGTGTGCGTGTGCGTGCGTGTGTGTGTGTGTGTGTGTGTGTGTGTGTGTGTGTGTGTGTGTGTGCGTGCGTGCGTGCGTGCGTGTGTGTTTTAGCGCTTAGATTTGATTTTATCAAGATTTTGCGCTATATAAAATATTGTATATTATTTATTATTATCACCCGGCAACATAAACACTGGCTTGTAGACTGGCTGTCCATCATAATAACGCTCCAGTCTTAAGTTCAATGCACCCAGCAACATAAACACTGGCTTGTAGACTGGCTGTCCATCATAATGACGCTCCAGTCTTAAGTTCAATACACCCGGCAACATAAACACTGGCTTGTACATGTAGACTGGCTGTCCATCATAATAACGCTCCAGTCTTAAGTTCAATGCACCCAGCAACATAAACACTGGCTTGTAGACTGGCTGTCCATCATAATGACGCTCCAGTCTTAAGTTCAATGCACCTGGCAACATAAACACTGGCTTGTACATGTAGACTGGCTGTCCATCATAATAACGCTCCAGTTTTAAGTTCAATACACCCAGCAACATAAACACTGACTTGTAGACTGGCTGTCCATCATAATAACGCTCCAGTCTTAAGTTCAATACACCCGGCAACATAAATACTGACTTGTACATGTAGACTGGCTGTCCATCATAATAACGCTCCAGTCTTAAGTTCAATACACCCGGCAACATAAACACTGACTTGTAGACTGGCTGTCCATCATAATAACGCTCCAGTCTTAAGTTCAATACACCCAGCAACATAAACACTGGCTTGTACATGTAGACTGGCTGTCCATCATAATAACGCTCCAGTCTTAAGTTCAATACACCTGGCAACATAAACACTGGCCTGTAGACTGGCTGTCCATCATAATAACGCTCCAGTCTTAATGGCAATGCACCCGGCAACATAAACACTGACTTGTAGACTGGCTGTCCATCATAATAACACTCCAGTCTTAAGTTCAATACACCCAGCAACATAAACACTGGCTTGTACATGTAGACTGGCTGTCCATCATGATAACGCTCCAGTCTTAAGTTCAATACACCCGGCAACATAAACACTGGCTTGTACATGTAGACTGGCTGTCCATCATAATAACGCTCCAGTCTTAAGTTCAATGCACCTGGCAACATAAACACTGGCTTGTACATGTAGACTGGCTGTCCATCATAATAACGCTCCAGTCTTAAGTTCAATACACCTGGCAACATAAACACTGGCTTGTACATGTAGACTGGCTGTCCATCATAATAACGCTCCAGTCTTAAGTTCAATACACCCGGCAACATAAACACTGGCTTGTAGACTGGCTGTCCATCATAGTAACACTCCAGTCTTAAGTTCAATACACCCGGCAACATAAACACTGGCTTGTACATGTAGACTGGCTGTCCATCATAATAACGCTCCAGTCTTAAGTTCAATACACCTGGCAACATAAACACTGGCTTGTACATGTAGACTGGCTGTCCATCATAATAACGCTCCAGTCTTAAGTTCAATGCACCCAGCAACATAAACACCGGCTTGTAGACTGGCTGTCCATCATAGTAACGCTCCAGTCTTAAGTTCAATACACCTGGCAACATAAACACTGGCTTGTACATGTAGACTGGCTGTCCATCATAATAACGCTCCAGTCTTAAGTTCAATACACCTGGCAACATAAACACTGGCCTGTAGACTGGCTGTCCATCATAATAACGCTCCAGTCTTAAGTTCAATACACCTGGCAACATAAACACTGGCTTGTACATGTAGACTGGCTGTCCATCATAATAACGCTCCAGTCTTAAGTTCAATACACCTGGCAACATAAACACTGGCTTGTACATGTAGACTGGCTGTCCATCATAATAACGCTCCAGTCTTAAGTTCAATGCACCTGGCAACATAAACACTGGCTTGTACATGTAGACTGGCTGTCCATCATAATAACGCTCCAGTCTTAAGTTCAATACACCTGGCAACATAAACACTGGCTTGTACATGTAGACTGGCTGTCCATCATAATAACGCTCCAGCCTTAAGTTCAATACACCCGGCAACATAAACACTGGCTTGTACATGTAGACTGGCTGTCCATCATGATAACGCTCCAGCCTTAAGTTCAATACACCCGGCAACATAAACACTGGCTTGTACATGTAGACTGGCTGTCCATCATGATAACGCTCCAGTCGTAAGTTCAATGCACCTGGCAACATAAACACTGGCTTGTACATGTAGACTGGCTGTCCATCATAATAACGCTCCAGTCTTAAGTTCAATACACCCGGCAACATAAACACTGGCTTGTACATGTAGACTGGCTGTCCATCATGATAACGCTCCAGCCTTAAGTTCAATACACCCGGCAACATAAACACTGGCTTGTACATGTAGACTGGCTGTCCATCATAGTAACGCTCCAGTCTTAAGTTCAGTGCACCCGGCAACATAAACACTGGCTTGTACATGTAGACTGGCTGTCCATCATAGTAACGCTCCAGTCTTAAGTTCAATACACCCGGCAACATAAACACTGACTTGTACATGTAGACTGGCTGTCCATCATGATAACGCTCCAGTCTTAAGTTCAGTGCACCCGGCAACATAAACACTGGCTTGTACATGTAGACTGGCTGTCCATCATGATAACGCTCCAGTCTTAAGTTCAATACACCCGGCAACATAAACACTGACTTGTAGACTGGTTGTCCATCATAGTAACGCTCCAGTCAATCTGGTGGTGCCAGCTCAGTCAGTGTTTCATAGGTCCTGTTTTTTTCCATGTCCCCAGTTTTAAGACCTTGCCAGCACGCAGGGTTTTGCTCAGGCTCAAGGATTCTATCTGATAATTGCCAGCAGATTTAGGTGGAGGGTATAAGGAACTGTCCGAGCGTGATGAATCCTACTGTCTACAAATGCCAAATGCAAATTCCATAACTGATGAAAATCATCAGAGATGTCGGAGCACTGCCTGCGTGGCGACGTACAGACTGTAGTAATGATTTTTTTCATGATATAAAAACATATTCCATGTCGCCTATATTTGCACGAGAAAGATACACAACATCACTATGATTGATTAGAGACACAGCTATGCTTTATTAAAAGAAATGAAAAGGTTTAATATAGAAAATCAAGGATATCACTATGATTAATCAGAGACACAGCCATGGTCCAAAAGAAATGAGAAAGTTTAACATAGCAAATCAAGGACATCACTATGATTAATCAGAGACACAGCTATGGTATAAAAGAAATGAGAAAGTTTAACATAGAACATCAGGGGTGACATGTGTCCATGATCTTGTTTCTAATGATTTTACTACCTATGATAAAATGATATGCTCACGCGTAGAGCGTGCTTGACGTTCCTAGGTCTGTTGGAGAGACTGAACAGAGGGGAGAACATTCTGGTGGCGGAGGGATATGTGTTTGAATTGGAGCGACGAGGCTACCTACGCGCAGGAGCGTTCGTACCGGAAGTGATCTTGGAACATCCGGAGTTGGTCAGAGCTCTGCATGAAGAGTTTGTTCACGCCGGAAGTGACGTCGTCTTGGCCTTGCAGGTGGGTTGGCCTATTTGTTTGTCTTGACATTCAATCATTTGAGTTAAGATATCGATCACTTTCATGAGACTGTCTCCTTTCCCTTTACAAACCCCGTTTCTTTGATATACATGCTGAGTTCTAACATGTCAAGTGCATCATCATCATCATCATCATCATCATCATCATCATCATCATCATCAGTCCCGTAGTCTGGTTGACCGTTGGGGCACCACTGAAGATTTTGCAACCAACTTCCTCCACTCCTCACGGTCCTCAGCTTTCCGCAGAATGATATTCCATTCAAGGCCAGTCCACTCTCTGATATTGTCTTCCCATCTTTTTCTCTGTCTGCCTCTTCGTCTCCCTCCCTGAACTGTTCCCTGCAAGACGGTCTTGGCCAGTCCAGATGATCGTGTGACGTGCCCGTACCACCTCAGTTTGCGTCTTTTCACTGAAGTCAGGAGGTCTTCATACGGCCCGATGGCGTTTTCGATTCGGGTTTTCACTTCTTTATTGGTTATATGATCTTTGTACGAGATACCAAGGAGTTTGCGGAAGCATCTCATCTCATCTCCATTGTCAAGTTGCATTTCTTTTATTTGTACATCTGATGGCTGTAACTTGATGACACTCAGGTGCCAGCTGCACAGCATGACATCCCCTACTGGAGGACGAACGTGCTCGAGTGGAGCTCCTGTTTACGTCGTTTAGGTTTCTTTTCGATTGTCTAGCCTCGATTGACGTGGAAGTGCGAACTCGTCGTACAATCAGCTTGAATATGACAAATATTCTATTAAGAATAATCATAATGAGGACATGGAACAGTATCAAAACAGAAACAGGAGAAGAATAATGTGGAGTACTTGAAGGGAAAGGGACTCTTTATGCCACGTTCATCCTAAGAACTGTCAGAAAATGATCAGTTGAGTTGAATAAGGATTTCTATTTTCATTTTGTTGATTATACCAAGGCTTTTGATCGGGTAAGACGCGAAGAATTGATCAACCAACAGTAAAAGTTCAATATTGATAGGAAAAAATCTAAGAATAATAAGAAATATGTATTGGGAACAAACAGCAGCAATGAGAATAAAACAATTATGTAAGCTCTTTCCAAAATATCAAAAGAGGGGTTAGGCAAGGACGTGTTCTGTCACCAGATTTGTTTTCGTTTACAGAAAAACCGGCATGACAAACCTAAAAGAATTCCCTGGAATAAAGGCAGAAAAAATAATGAATAATCTTCGTTATGCAGATCACACCGTTTCAATTGCGAAAAATGAAAAAGACCTACAAAATCTTGTGAATATAATAGAAAGCAGAAATTATGGGCTAGAACTAAATAGCAAGAAAACTGAAGTCATGGTAATCAGTAGAAAACAAGAAATCCCGTCATGTAAAATTTTTAAAAAATGGCACAACATTCAAACAAGTTGGTAACTTTAAATATCTCGGAACAGTCATCTCACCAGACGGCGGATTCACATTAGAAATATCCAGCAGAATTAGCCAAGCTAAAACAGGCATTCAAGAAAATGAAAAACATTCTAACAACAAATACCTATCAATTACCATCAGGAAGAGAGTTCTTCAGTGTTATATAGAGCCAATACTTTGTACAGATGTGAAGCGTGGACAGTCAACACGCAGGAAAACAAACGAGACAGTCTTAAAAGAGGCAAACACAAAAAGAACCTTAATGACAAAGATTAGATCAAGACAAGCAACATTTATAGGACATTTCATGAAGCAAGAGAAATTTGAGCAGCTAGTCATGACAGGAGAGCCGGAGGGAAAAAGAGCTCCAGGTAGACCAACGGAGAAAATATTTGTGGGATCTGCGGAGTGGATGAGGACAGAAAGGGTAGGAGCGACAAAAGACATATTCGTGTGGAGGTCCATGATCGCCAACACTATGCGGCAAGGCACATGATAATGATGACGTTGATCTGCTGCGTAAACGAATACAAAATTGTTTTATTCATTTTATTTGTTTGTTCTTTCTTTAACAATGGATTTACCATGTGAAATTCAAACTGCATGCTCTCACTAGGGAGAGCATGTTGCCACATGCAGTGGCGCCGTGTTTCTTTTCTTTTCATGTATATGAGTACATTTATGTTTATTTGTGAAAAATAAATGTGGCTTCAGAATTTTGCCAGGGACAATTGATTTGTTGCCGTGGGATCTTTAACGCGTGCTAAGTGCGTGCTGCACACGGATTCTAAGATCTAAGTTGGGGGCAGGGGAGTTTGAGACAGAAAATCCCTGTCCTATCCACGATTAGATCCCAGGTTTCTTGCGTCTTAGGCAAGTGCCATGACCACTAGTCCCACTTTCCACATTGAAACAGTTTCCGCAAATGGTTGATTGATTGATTGATTGATTGAGTGAGTGAGTGAGTGAGTGAGTGGTCGGTTGGTTGATTGATTGGTTGGTTGGTTGGTTGGTTGGTGGATTGATTGAGTGAGTGAGTGAGTGAGTGAGTGAGTGAGTGAGTGGTTGGTTGGTTGGTTGGTTGGTTGGTTGGTTGGTTGGTCAGTCGGTCGGTCGGTCGGTTGGTCGGTTGGTTGATTGATTGACTGATTGATTGATTGGTTGATTAATTACTGGATTGATTGATTGATTGATTGATCGACCAATTGATTGATTGATTGGCAAACAGTACTATGGTCACCGAGAGAAGCTGCGATTGGTGGGGAGGGAGGAGGACCTGGAGAGACTGAACCAGACGGCACTGAAGATGGCGCGTGAGGTGGCGGACAAGACAGGAACCCTGATGGCTGGCAACTTGTGTAACACCACTGTGTACCAGCGGGACAACCCCCAGGCCATCAAGGACGTACAGCAGATCTTTAAGGTACGCATTGTTTGGCTAAATGGGCAGTAAAAAGCATTGTTAAAGACCGAGAATATTTTCGTTTGTTTGTTTGTCTGTTTGTTTGTTTGTTTGTTTGTTTGTTTTTATCTACAAATTTTATTTCATTTCATTCATTTTGTTTTTTATTGTCAGGTCAGAGCTAAATCTCTGCTACAGTATGACAGTAGACTGTGCGACCTGCGCCTGTCTCCACTGCCCTGTAGGTTACCCCTTGGGTGGGGAAAGGCTATGAGAGTAAACCCAGACAGAAAATCCCGCGGCCGCATACTGCATAAAGGGCATTGCCACAGAGCACTGCTTGTGGTTTTGGCCATATGCTGCGACTTGCCATCTACTGTTGAGCCGTCTGTGTCTCCTATGAGAACAGCTGTCTTACCTCGGTTTGCCCTGGACTTGTGGAGGCAGGTGGAGAGAGTTGCTGAGGCTCTGCGCAAACAACAGCAACCTACTTATGCGCGTGGCACCTAGCGCCAACCCCCCTCACAAACCTGCAAATTAATAAGAGTGCAAGGTTGGACTTTATCGACCACGATAGTCGACCATAAAACACACACACACACACACACACACACACACACACACACACACACACACACACACACACACACACACACACACACACACACACACACACACACACACACACACACACACACACACACACACCAAAATACCTGTTCGGAGGCAGGAAGCTGAGGTTGTCAGAATCACAACTTTCCGTCAACCAGGAAAGACTGCTGCTTCCATCCAGTGTATGGTGATTATGTTTCCAAGACGAGGACCGTGTATCCTCTCTATGGAGTGTGGAGTTTGTTCAAGAGGGATTCATAGCACTCGGACAGTTCCATATGTTCTCCACCTAAAACCTGCCAGCAATTAACTGGCAGACGTCCTGAACCTGCACAAAATCCTTCTGCTGGTAAGGTCTTGAAATGGGGAAGGGTGGGGGATAGGGAGCTATGCAACAGAACACTGATACCACCAGAATGATCATCATCATCATCATCAGGTGCCCTGCCGCATGGCGTTGGCGACCATGGACTTCCAACCATCTCTATCTCTCGTGCCCCCAGCATCTCCCCCACCCTCCTCATCCCCAGCCACTCTGCAAGTCCGTCCAGCATTCTCTCCTTGGGTCTACTTGGTGCTCTCTTTCCCTCCAGCTTTCCCGTTGTGACCAGGTGCTCCAAATCCCCCTTCCTCATAAAATGGCCTATAAATGTTGCCTGTCTTTTCCTAATCTTCCTTATGAGTGATCTACTTGTGTCTGCCTCCATCAAGACTGTCTCGTTTGTTTTCTTTGCTGTCCATGGAACTGTCAACATTCTTCTGAGAAACCACATCTCGGCTGCCTCAATCTTGCTCTAGCTTTGCTTGCTGACTGTCCACGCCTCGCATAGAACCAGAATGATAGACATATTAAAACAGGCAGCGAACAGGCTGGGAATTGAGATATCAAATCTTGAGTCGACGGCTCTATCAAAAGATGCATCCGGCCTGTATTTAAAAGAACAGCTGTAGATGGAACAACCCTGGGCATACTGGTTCTGTGCTAGAACGTTCAGTTTATACAAATTTCTCCAATACCCATAGCCTGATACCTTACTGCCCCAGACAGCTAGCGTCCTTGATGTACAAACTAAGGCTTAACTCTAGGAAAACGAAATATACACAAAATGTATGTATTTGTTCAAAAACATTATCAGTCCACCATCTACTCTTTGAATGTCCTATCTTACTTACGACATATAGAAATAACAATCTTGATTTTTCATGTACTGACGCTAGAGATATTCTTTACAACAAAAATAATGATATTATCCTGCTAGTCCAGCTGATTCTCGGATTCCCTGTTGGCAGATTGTTATGAAGAGTTAATTAATTGTTGTATGTTATTATTTGACACTGTTAATTCATTGTTCTGAATTATCAATTGCACTTGTTCCTCTTCTTACATTCAAACTTCTATTACCCTTCCCCATACTCATCCTCCACCCCACCTTTTCTTTTCCCTTTGTGTGTATGTGTGTGTGCGTGCGTGTGTGTGTCTAACATCACTATTGTGAACAGACATTAAATAAAAGATTCATTCATTCATTCTCTTTCTCTCTCTGTCTCTCTGTCTTCTCTCTCTCTCTCTGTCTCTCTCTCTTCTTCTTCTTCTTCTTCTCTCTCTCTCTCTCTCTGTCTCTGTCTCTCTGTCTCTCTCTCTTCTTCTTCTTCTCTCTCTCTGTCTCTGTCTCTCTGTCTCAGGAACAAGTGGAGTGGGCAGTGGAAGGGAAAGCAGACTTCATCGTGGCAGAGACCTTCAGTGAACTGGGGGAAGCACTGCTGGCTTTGGAGGCTGTGAAGAAATATGGCAATGGTATGTTCTGTTTTTCTGTTTGTTTGTTTGTTTGTTTGTTTGTTTGTTTCTTTCTTTGTTTGTTTCTTTGTTTCTTTGTTTCTTTGTTTGTTTCTTTCTTTGTTTGTTTCTTTCTTTGTTTGTTTCTTTGTTTGTTTGTTTTTTTGTTTCTTTCTTTGTTTCTTTCTTTGTTTCTTTCTTTGTTTGTTTGCTTGTAATGGTATGGTATGGTATTGTATGATATGGTATGCTATGGTATTGTATGGTATGGTATGGTGTTGTATGGTATAATATGGTATTGTATGGTATGGTATGGTGTTGTATGGTATAGTATGGTATTGTATGGTATGGTATAGTATGGTGTTGTATGGTATAGTATGGTATTGTATGGTATGGTATGGTGTTGTATGGTATAGTATGGTATTGTATGGTATGGTATGGTGTTGTATGGTATAGTGTGGTATTGTATGGTATGGTATGGTGTTGCAAGAGCTACAAGTATATGATATGGTATGGTATGGTATGGTAGGTACGGTATGGTATGGTATTGTATGGTATGGTATATGGTATGGTATGGTATGGTATGGTAGGTATGGTATGGTATGGTATGGTATGGTATGGTATGGTAGGTACGGTATGGTATGGTATAGTATGGTTTGGTATGGTATGGTATGGTATGGTATGGTAGGTATGGTATGTATGGTATGATATGGTAGTGGTATGGTATGGTATGGTATGGTATGGTATGGTTTATGGTAGGTATGGTATGGTATGGTATGGTATGGTGTATTGGTATGGTATGGTATGGTATGGTATGGTATGGTATGGTATGGTAATGGTATGGTATGGTATGGGTATGGTATGGTATGGTTGTATGGTATGGTATGGTATGGTATGGTAGGTATGGTATGGTATGGTATGGTATGGTATGGTATGGTATGGTATGGTTGTTATGGTATGGTATGGTATGGTATGGTATGGTATGTATGGTATGGTATGGTATGGTATGGTAGGTATGGTATGGTATGTAGGTATGGTATGGTATGGTATGGTATGGTATGGTATGGTATGGTAGGTTGGTATGGTATGGTAGGTATGGTATGGTATGGTAGGTATGGTATGGTATGGTAAGGTATGGTATGGTATGTATGGTTTGGTATGGTAGGTATGGTATGGTATGGTATGGTGGTATGGTATGGTAGTGGTATGGTATGGTATGGTAGGTATTGGTATGGTATGTAGGTATGGTATGGTATGGTATGGTGTATGGTATGGTATGGTATGGTATGGTATGGTAGGTAGGTATGGTATGGTATGGTATGGTATGGTATGGTATGGTATGGTATGGTTATGGTATGGTATGGTATGGTATGGTATGGTATGGATTATGGTATGGTATGGTATGGTAGGTATGGTATGGTATGGTATTTGTATGGTATGGTATTGGTATGGTATGGTATGGTATTGTATGGTTATGGTTTGGTAGGTATGGTAGGTATGGTATGGTTGTATGGTATGGTATGGTAGGTATGGTAGGTATGGTATGATATGGTATGGTAGGTATGGTATGGTATGGTATGGTATGGTATGGTATGGTATGGTATGGTATGGTATGGTATGGTGTGGTATGGTATGGTAGGTATGGTAGGTATGGTATGATATGGTATGGTAGGTATGGTATGGTATGGTATGGTATGGTATGGTATGGTATGGTATGGTATGGTATGGTATGGTAGGTATGGTATGGTATGGTATGGTATTGTATGGTATGGTATGGTATGGTATATGGTACGGTATGGTATGGTATGGATGGTATGGTATGGTATGGTTTGGTATGGTGTGGTATGGTATGGTATGGTATGGTATGGTATGGTATGGTATGGTATGGTATGGTATGGTATGGTATGGTATGGTGTTGCAAGAGCTACAAGTATATGGTATGGTATGGTAGGTATGGTATGGTATGGTATGGTATGGTATGGTATGGTATGGTATGGTATGGTATGGTATGGTATGGTATGGTATTGTATGATACGGTATGGTATTGTATGGTATGGTATTGTATGGTATGGTATTGCATGGTATGGTATGGTATTGTATGGTACGGTATTGTATGATATGGTATGGTATTGTATGGTATAGTATGGTATTGTATGGTATGGTATGGTATTGTATGATAGGTATGGTATGGTATGGTATGGTATGGTATGGTATTGTATGGTTATGGTATTGTGTGGTATGGTATGGTATTGTATGGTATGGTATTGTATGGTATTGTATGACATGGTATGGTATTGTATGGTATGGTATGGTATGGTATGGTATGGTATGGTATGGTATGGTATGGTATGGTATGGTGTGGTACGGTATGGTATGGTATGGTATGGTATGGTATGGTATGGTATGGTATGGTGTATGGTATGGTACGGTACGGTATGGTATGGTATGGTATGGTATTGTATGGTATGGTACGGTACGGTACGGTATGGTATTGTATGGTATGGTATGGTATGGTATGGTATGGTATGGTATGGTACGGTACGGTACGGTACGGTACGGTACGGAATGGTATGGTATGGTATGGTATGGTATGGTATGGTATGGTATGGTATGGTATGGTATGGTATGGTATGGTATGGTATGGTTAGAGGGTTGATCGAGTAGAGCGATTGGTCGGTGTGTATGTGTGTATTTTGTTGATGACTACTCTTTATTTAATGGAAAGTGCCATCAGTTCAAAAATCTTTCTCAGAACAACTTTATTCCCGCCCCCCCCCCCCCCGCTTCCCCTCACCCCTCTTTATCATCATTCTCGTCATCATTTCATCAAGACGAAGTGATTATCCACCGCTTGCGGACTGTGCCCAACAAATACAACCACCACATGATCAAGCGCTTCCGACAGGAAACTGGTGAAAAGGGTGAAAGGAGTTGAAGGGTTAACTTTTTTGCAGTTGGTGGATAGGGTTCGGAAGTCAGAGGGTTAACATCATCCGTGCACACACAAAATTACCTTACAATTGTGGTGTGGTTAACATCACCTGTACACACACAAAATTACCTTACAATTGTGGTGTGGTTAACATCACCTGTACACACACAAAATTACCTTACAATTATGGTGTGGTTAACATCACCTGTACACACACAAAATTACCTTACAATTGTGGTGTGGTTAACATCACCTGTACACACACAAAATTACCTTACAATTGTGGTGTGGTTAGCATCACCTGTACACACACAAATTTACCTTACAATTGTGGTGTGGTTAACATCACCTGTACACACAGAAAATTACCTTACAATTGTGGTGTGGTTAACATCACCTGTACACACGCAAAATTACCTTACAATTGTGGTGTGGTTAACATCACCTGTACACACACAAAATTACCTTACAATTGTGGTGTGGTTAACATCACCTGTACACACACAAAATTACCTTACAATTGTGGTGTGGTTAGCATCACTGTACACACACAAAATTACCTTACAATTGTGGTGTGGTTAACATCACCTGTACACACACAAAATTACCTGACAATTGTGGTGTGGTTAACATCACCTGTACACACACAAATTTACCTTACAATTGTGGTGTGGTTAACATCACCTGTACACACACAAAATTACCTTACAATTGTGGTGTGGTTAACATCACCTGTACACACACAAATTTACCTTACAATTGTGGTGTGGTTAACATCACCTGTACACACACAAAATTACCTTACAAATTGTAAAGACCTCTTAGAGTTTGAAGTGTGTTTCTTCTTTCGGGGGGGGGGGGGGGTTATAGTACCCGGACGATTCCGTGAGTGCTACAACCAATCTGCCAGTATTCATTTGACAGACACCTTGAGGCTGCGCGAAAACCGTACACGCTGGCAATAGACGACAAATAGCGCTGGTGTTACTAGGTGGTCATCCATCCTATTACTTACTGGGCCATGGTATGGTATGGTATGGTATATGGTGTGGTATGGTTTGGTATGGTATGGTATGGTATATGGTATGGTATGGTATGGTACGGTATGATATGGTGTGGTATGGTATGGTATATGGTATGGCATGGTATGGTATATGGTATGGTATGGTATGGTATATGGTATGGTATGGTTTGGTATGGTATATGGTATGGTATGGTATGGTATATGGTATGGTATGGTTTGGTATGGTATATGGTATGGTATGGTATGGTATGGTATATGGTATGGTATGGTATGGTATATGGTATGGTATGGTATTGGTATGGTATGGTTATGGTATGGTATGGTATGGTATGGTATGGTATGGTATGGTATGGTATGGTATGGTATGGTATTGTGGTTATGGATGTATGGTATGGTATGGTATGGTATGGTATGGTTATGGTATGGTATGGTATGGTATGGTTATGGTATGGTATGGTATGGTATGGTATGTATGGTATGGTATGTGGTATGGTATGGTATATGGTATGGTATGGTATGGTATTATGGTATGGTTATGGTATGGTATGGTATGGTTGTATGGTATGGTATGGTATGGTATGGTATGGTATATGGTATGGTATGGTTATGGTTTGGTTATGGTATATGGTATGTGGTATGGTATGGTATGGTATGGTATGGTATGGTATGGTATGGTATGGTATGGTATTATGGTATGGTATGGTATATGGTATGGTATGGTTGTATGGTATGGTATGTATGGTATATGGTATGTGTATGGTATGGTATGGTATGGTATATGGTATGGTATGGATATGGTATGGTATGGTATGGTATGGTATGGATGGTATGGTATGGTATGGTATTGGTATGGTATATGGGTATGGTATGGTATTATGGTATGGTATGGTATGGTATGGTATGGTTATGGTATGGTTATGGTATGGTATGGTATGGTATGGTATGGTATGGTATGGTTATGGTTGTATGGTATATGGTTATGGTATGGTATGGTATGGTATTGGTATGGTATGGTATGGTATTGGTATGGTATATGGGTTATGGTATGGTATGGTATGGTATGGTATGGTATTGGTATGGTATTGGTTATGGTATATGGTATGGTATGATGGTATGGTATGGTATGGTATGGTATGGTATGGTTATGGTATGGTATGGTTATGATGGTATGGTATATGGGTATGGTATGGTATGGTATGGTATATGGTATTATGGTATGGTATGGTATGGTATGGTATGGTATGGTTATGGGTATGGTATGGTTGGTATGGTATGGTTGTATGGATGTAGTATGGTATGGTATATGGTATGGTATATGGTATGGTATGGTATGGTATGGTATGGTATGGTATGGTATATGGTATGGTATGGTATGGTATGGTATGGTATATGGTATGGTATGGTATGGTATGGTATGGTATGGTATATGGTATGGTATGGTATGGTATGGTATGGTATGGTATGGTATGGTATGGTTATGGTATGGTATGGTATTGGTATGGTATGGTATATGGTATGGTATGGTATGGTATGGTATATGGTATGGTATATGGTATGGTATGGTATGGTATGGAGTATGGTATGGTATGGTATGGTATGGTATGGTATGGTATGGTATGGTAGTATGGTATGGTATGGTATGGTATGGTATATGGTATGGTATATGGTATGGTATGGTATGGTATGGTATGGTATGGTATGGTATGGTATGGTATGGTATGGTATATGGTATGGTATATGGTATGGTATGGTATGGTATGGTATGGTATGGTATGGTATGGTATGGTATGGTATGGTATGGTATATGGTATGGTATGGAATGGTATGGTATGGTATGGTATGGTATGGTATATGGTATGGTATGGAATGGTATGGTATATGGTATGGTATGGTTATGGTATGGTTTGGTATGGTATATGGTATGGTATGGTATGGTATATGTATGGTATGGTATATGGTATGGTATATGGTATGGTATATGGTATGGTATATGGTATGGTATGGCATGGTATGGGTATGGTATGGTATATGGTATGGTATGGTATGGTATGGTATGGTATATGGTATGGTATGGTATGGTATGGTATATGGTATGGTATGGTATGGTATGGTATATGGTATGGTATGGTATGGTATGGTATGGTATGGTATGGTATGGTATGGTATGGTATGGTATGGTATGGTATGGTATGGTATGGTATGGTATGGTATGGTACTTACTGGGCCTGACACGGACATTCCTTTGTCCATCAGGTCTGCCAGCGGCTGTGAGTTTCATCCCTCACGAAGACAAGCAGACATATGACGGGGTGCCCTATGGGGAGGCCTGTCGACGTCTGGAGGAGGCTGGAGCGGCCGTGGTAGGCCTGAACTGTGCCCGTGGTCCCACCAACATCATGTCTGTCATGAAAGACGTTCGTCAGGCTTGCAAGGTGTGTATTTTGAATTTCTCTTTCGATGGGATGTGCACACTGAAAGAGACGTTATAGTGCACACACGAGATCAGTTTACAATTATAATGCAAAATCCAAAACAAGTGTGATTGCCCGCGTTCAAGCAAACGGGAACCAGAAAAAAAAACACGAAAAAAGAATAAGAACGCTTGTTTAATACAACAAGACAAGACAGGCGCAATTTGTCAAGCTTAATATCACAAACAAACAAACAAACATAAGATATAAAAATTAAGGAGAAAAAGACTGAAACTTCCCTGCTGCTCTGTCTTGTCTTCTTGTATTAAATACGCGTTCTTACTCTTTTTTTCTTGTTTTTTTTTTTTTTTTTTGGTTCCAATTATAATACAACTTTCGGAGTTTTATAATTCGCTTTTTTTTTTAAAGAGGGATTCAGCGCACTCGGACAATTCCATATGTGTTCTACGGAGATTTTTTGTTGAGACTGCTGCAAAATCCTGTATGTTGGCAAAGTCTTGAAAACAGGGTGGATTGATCGCACTGGAACAATTCCATATGCGCTCCAAGCAGTATGTCAGTGGTTATCTGACAGATTCCTTGAGCCTGCGCAAAATGATGTATGTTTGCACTGTCTTGGAAATGGAAAGAAGGGATGAAGAATTAGGACCTATGACGCTGGGCTGACATGAAGAATAGGACCTATGACACTGGGCTGACATGAAGAATAGGACATATGGCACTGGGCTGACATGAAGAATAGGACCTATGACACTGGGCTGACATGAAGAATAGGACCTATGACACTGGACTGACATGAAGAATAGGACCTATGACACTGGGCTGACATGAAGAATAGGACCTATGACACTGGACTGACATGAAGAATAGGACCTATGACACTGGGCTGACATGAAGAATAGGACCTATGACACTGGGCTGACATGAAGAATAGGACCTATGGCACTGGGCTGACATGAAGAATAGGACCTATGACACTGGGCTGACATGAAGAATAGGACCTATGACACTGGGCTGACATGAAGAATAGGACCTATGACACTGGGCTGACATGAAGAATAGGACCTATGACACTGGGCTGACATGAAGAATAGGACCTATGACACCGGACTGACATGAAGAATAGGACCTATGACACTGGGCTGACATGAAGAATAGGACCTATGACACTGGGCTGACGTCACCATAACGGTTGGGACATCACCACAGGCTGGGTTGGTTCTTTGGACAGACCCGTGGACTCCAAATCTGACATCTCGAATTCAATCCCAGCCCGCACCATTAAAAAGACCGGCCTGTTCTCTGCCCATCTTAACGTGTGCATCTTTCTGGTGTCAGCTTAGTGTTTCAGAGGTCTCTCCTGTCCCGCATCCTTCTCTATTTCAAGACCTTGCCGGAGTCTAGGGTTTTGTGCAGGCTCGAGGCGTCTACCAGATAATTGCTGACAGATCTGGTGGGTAGAGAGCGTATGGAACTGACCGAGTGTGATGAATACGTCTTGAACAAATACCCAAACCCCATGGTCATATCTAGATCCCACTAAGGCAACATCAAGGAGGCGAAGAAGTTAATGCCATGGAATATAAACTGGAAGGTTGTGGGTTCGAACCCTCATTAGTCTGAAAAATTATCATGAGAAGTTCCCGTCCCCGACCGGCTTCTAAGTAGTCAGAGTTGATCGAGCGAGTCATGGGTTGTGGCGTGTTATCTATATAAGCGCTTCACTGAATTTGTAGACAAAACCACTAGCATCGAAAGGGTTAGACGAGTACATGTATATCACAATACAAAACTACGTACGATTTGAAACCAGTCACTTCTGCAGCTGAGGCCTGCTTGGCACAGAGGTAGAGAAATCAAAACAAGTGTGACTGCCCGCGTTCAAGCAAACACGAACCACAAAAAAAACCACGTAAAAAGAATTAAAAACGCGTATTTAATACAACAAAACAAGACAGGCGCAAATTTT
>JAPXFY010000018.1:76836165-76916165 GCA_030674185.1 Monoplex corrugatus
ACCCCTAACCCTAACCCTAACCCTACCCCTACCCCCTAACCCTACCCCCTACCCCTAACCCTACCCCTACCCCTAACCCTAACCTTAACCCTAACCTTAACCCTTAACCCTAACCCTTAACCCTAACCCTTAACCCTTAACCCTAACCCCTAACCCTAACCCTAACCCTAACCCCTAACCCCTCACCCCTAACCCTCACCCCTAAACCCTAACCCTCACCCTAACCCCTAACCCTAAACCCTACCCTAACCCCTAACCCTAAACCCTAACCCTTAACCCTTAACCCTAACCCCAACCCTAACCCCTAAACCCAAACCCAAACCCCTAAACTAACCCTAACCTAACCCCTAACCCTTAACCCCTAACCCCAACCTAACCCTACCCCTAACCCTTAACCCTACCCTAACCCTAACCCAACCCTAACCTACCCTAACCCCTAACCTCAACCCTAACCTTAACCCCTAACCCTAACCTAACCCTTAACCCTAAACCCTAACCCTACCCCCTAACCCCAACCCTAACCCTACCCCTAACCCTCACCCCAACCCTAACCCTAAACCCTAACCCTAAACCTAACCCTTAACCCTAACCCCTAACCCTTAACCCTAACCCCTAACCCTACCCCTACCCCTAACCTAACCCAATCCTAACCCTAACCCCTACCCCCTAACCCAACCCTAACCCTAACCCTACCCTACCCCTACCCCTTACCCCAACCTTAACCCTAAACCTCACCCTAACCCCAACCCCTAAACCATAACTCCTAAACCCTAACCCTACCTCTACCCCAACCCTAACCCTAACCCTTAACCTTAACCCTACCCCTAACCTAACCCAACCCTAAACCCTAACCCTTAACCCTAACCCTAACCCCCTAACCCTACCCCTCACCCTCACCACTAAACCTAAACCCTAACCCCAACCCCTAACCCTACCCTAACCTAACCCTAACCTAGCCCTAACCCTAACCTTAAACCCTCACCCTAACCCAAACCCTGACCCTAACTAACCATAACCCTAACTAACCCTAACCTTAAACCTAAACCCTAACCCTAACCCCTAAACCCTCACCCTAACCTAACCCTAACCTAACCCTCACCCTAACCTCACCCTAACCCTAAAACCCTAACCCTTAACCCTCACCCTAACTCTAACCCTGACCCCTAAACCCTAACGTTTTGGTCCAAACCCCTAACCCTCATGCTCACCCCCTAACCTTAACCCCTAAGCCCTAACCCAACCCTAACCTCACCCTAACCCTCACCCCTAACCCTAACCATCACCCTACCCCTGCCCCTACCCCTCACCCTACCCCTACCCCTCACCCTAACCCTCACCCTCATGTGATGTGATGTGGGATGTGGTGTGGGATGTGAAACCTGATTACATAGGATGCGCAGTTTGATTCCCAGAGGACATATATAAAAGAAAAGAAAATTGATGACAGCAAAAGGCCATCCAGGAGTCATGACCCCCATAGAACGTCAGCAGTTAAGGGCCAAATCACTTGCTTGACGGTCTACCTTCTGGGACGTAACTCGTGTACAATTTAGTACAAGAGAACCTTCATGTGTTTACCTCCCTTTGCAGCAAAACCGCAGTCCTAACATTTTGATGTGCGTGTTGAGTGCGATTTGTGGTGATATATATTGTGTGATGTTTGATGTGCGATGCGTGACGTGTGGTTCGTTCGTTGCTTGATTTAACGTCTTTTCACTATAAGTGATATTAGACGGGGAAAAATGGCATGAAGGATGAAATTAGGGGGGGGGGGGGGGGGGGGGGCGGGGAGAGGGGAGGGGACAGAGGGGAACAGAGTAAGAAACGGAAAAAAAATTAAAAGGAAGCGGCAAGGTCTTAAGAAAAAGGATATGGATGAACAGAGAAATGAAACTAGAGCAACGCTAACATCAATAATGTAAAAGAAAAATCGTCATAAAAACAAAAAACAAAAATAATCATAATTATAATAATAATTTTAAAGTAACGCATTAACAGGACTGTGAACCAATGATTCTGAAATTTTAACAAAATTTGATTCGATATAACTTCTTTAAAATGCGTTTCAAGATAGTTTCCTTCTGTAAACAACTTTGGTAAAAAGGAACGAAGCTTTCTGCAGTAAGACAAACAGTGATACAATGTGAATTGTTCGCCGCAAATACATAAAACGTTTTTACAATATTTTGTTTTCAAAGTGTTCAGTTGAATACGAAAATATGTGATAACAATTAATCTCAAATGATATAACTTTAGCTGCTCTGTCAGCTACGTTGTTTCCATGAAGACCAACGTGAGAAGGCACCCAGCATAAATTGATTTCCGAACAATTTATCTTTAAACAATGTATAAGATGATTTGCCTCAGTAATTAAATCAGGTCTTGTGTCTGTATCAAAAGACTGTAAGGCATATAATACACATTTTGAATCAACAAAGAGAACTACTTTGAAAGACACAGGCCGAAGGCTTATTAAATAATGCAACACTTGGACAACAGCGACCAATTCTGCTGTATATATAGATACATTTGCTCCAATGAAAAAAGACTTTTTAATGTTAAATTTTGGAACATAAAAGGCTGCTCCAGCGCTCTGATTTGCTAAGACTGACCCATCGGTAAAAATGTGGAGGTGGGTACGGTACTTTTCATCGATGTGTTCTGTGGATAGCGTAATGTTGACATTATTATCTTTTTTAACGTTTGCATAATCGAGATCAAATGTGGCCTTTAGCATTTCCCATGTAGGGATAGACGTTATCGTTGGTTTCTCGGCTATTTCATCCATAGTCATGTTGGACTGTTTGATCAGGTCAGATATGTACATGTAAGTTGCGGCTGTAATTTGTGATGAAATGTTTTTTGCTCGTTTTGACGTGTGGTGTGTGGTGTGTGATGCGTTTTATGTGTTGAATGATGTATGGATTGTGATGTATGGATGATGTATGGAGTGTAGTGTGTGATGTTTTCTATGTGAAGTGTACTGTGTGAAGTGTAGTGTGTGGTGTGTTAAGTGTGATGTGTGAAGTGTGGAGTGTAATGTGTGGTGTTTGATGTGTGGTGTGTGATGTGGTTGTGATGTGTGATGTGTGGTGTGTGATGTGTGAAGTGTGGTGTGTGATGTGTTAAGTGCAGTGTGTGAAGTGCGATGTGTGGGTAGTGAGGTGTGGTGTGCGATGTGTGGGTTGTGAGGTGTGGTGTGTAGTGTGTGGTGTGTGTTCTGTGGTGTCTGATGTGTGGTGTCTGAAGTGTAGTGGGATGTGTAGTGTGTGATGTGTGGTGTGTGATGTGTGGTGTGTGACGTGGTGTGTGAAGTGTGGTGTGTGGAGTATAGTGTGTGATGTGTGGTATATGGTGTGCGAAGTGTTGTGAGTTAAGTGTGGAGTATGAAGTGTGATGTGGGATGTGTGGGGGGTGTGATGTGTGGTGTTTGGTGTGCTGTGTGGTGTTTGGTGCGCTGTGTGGTGTTTGGTGTGCTGTGTGGTGTATGATGTGTGATGTGGGGTGTGTGGGGTGTGGTGTAGTGTGATGTGTGATTTGTGGTGTGGTGTGTGATGTGTGGTGTGTGATGTAGTGTGATGTGTGCTGCAGTGTTAGGGTTAGGGTTAGGGTTAGGGTTAGGGTTAGGTTAAGGTTAGGGTTAGGGTTAGGGTTAGAGACATATTTAAAGAAAAATACAGTTCGAGACAGAGAGAAGAGGGAATCCAGATCGTGGCTGTACTTAGCATCCTGCTACTCGTACAAAGCATGGATGTTGAACAAAACCAGGGCCTTGTGATGGAAATTGCCAGACGTACATGACTGAAACCCAGGATATCATCATAGAAAGATTTTCACAAATGTTTCAGTGTCTCGGTGTACAGAGCGCCACACTCAGAAAACAAATGGAGGGCCTCCTGTGGAGATTTGGCCAGTCTCTATGGAAAATCAACAACTTATCTAGAATGACTAGGGCAATAATGAAGAATGGCAATGACACAACCCTTTCAGTGCCTAAGTGTAAATAAAAAGGTGAATCGCCTGTGCCACAGAGTTTTGAATGTCTTGACTTAACTTTTTGGAGACGTGACAGCGGACATTCCGCTGCAGCTGGTCAAACCATTAGAGACGTGATAGCAGATATTCCGCTGCGGTTTTTAAAAATAGATGCAAGCCGGTCGCTGGTCTAGGGGAACTAACTACACATATAGGAACACTCTTTGGTATCTTCTGAAGTGTTTGTTACTTCCCTTGCATCGATTTTATCCCGATTAGTTACAGTTTTTACCTTTATCCAAACCAACCGGAGTGACCGTCCTTGCACCAAAATGGCGACATTTAGGCCTTCTTCTTCTTCTTCAAAGGATCGTCATAATCACTTTGCTGCTTCACCTGTGTGAAAACAAAGCTGTGTTTGTTCTTTTATATCTTCTGGTCATACCAAGGACTTGTGATTACCTGGATTTCTGGATTACCTGGTCAAGAATGGGTGTTTCACCGACTGTATGTGTTGGATTACTGTCAATCAAAAACTTCTTTCCCAGAGCCAAAACCCTACCCCATTTCACCTTCTAGGAAGGTAAGTAGAATAGATGTATTGTCCCTGTATGTAGCTTCAGCTCAAAGAGCGTAAACTGAATTTTACTTTGATATAAAATATGTTCTTGTGCTGTAAAATCTGTATTTTTGAGAATTTTTTTAAAACCCCCCCAAAATCGTGCGTCGCCAAGGGTTGTGGCAGGTCCCGTTGATCGCGTCCACAGTGGTTGTGCAAGGCAACTATATTACGTCTTCAAAGAGTTAAAGTAAAAAATAAAAAATTCATCTCTCTTCATCCAGCCCAGAAAACCCCACAACACTATACATTTTCTTGTTCAGTATACTTTACAACACACCAGGAGCAGTAGTACTTTCGTTTTTACGATTGCCAGTGGTAATAATGTCACTCCGACTTGTTTCTGGGTCAAATCCAACTTCGGACATCAACATCGAAATATCACCTGCATGAGCCAAATTATCGTCCTTTTCACTCTTATTGAGTGAATGAACAGACTGCAAATCAGAATCAGCTCCACAAGTAATGATTTCTGCAACTTTTTTTGCTGTATAAGTTGTTTTTCGGGCCCGATCAACGCTCGGTGTTGAAGCAAGTTCGTCCGCCATTGTTGCAGTCGCTGAACAGTAATCAGCTGTAGGGGGTCACCTTTTCGATTGTACAGGCGGAAAAGACCATAAAATATCACACATACATAATTAGCATCTATTTATAGAGGGAATCCTGAAGTTTTTGTTGATACCTCGCATGTCAATGAAAGTGTTTTAGTGGAGCAGATAACTGTGATAATCGTTCAGTTCTGGAAAGAAGCACCAAAATTGGCACACATACTCCTTGGGGGTTGTTCTTTAGATAAAACCTGTTAGCCACCTAAAAATTCAAGATGGCGGCCATTTTTCAAGATGGACGCCACTTAATAGAAATATTGCATTTCGCAATAAAATAGCAAAGACTTGTCCTATTTGAATGATCTTCGTGTCGAATCATACATTTTTTACTATGTCAAATCCGAATTTGGAACTATGTACCTACTCACTAGCTTCCTTGTATCATAATATCAGTCCCGGAATCATAATTAGGGTGAAAAGGCCCATATCATAAGCACCATCAGTCCAATATATTATTGGATGTACATGTAGGCAGTACGCCTATACTTGTTTGCCACTTATTGTCTTGCTGCCTAAATGAGTATACTACAACACTTCTAAACCTCGCATCTGCAGCTGCACAGTGCCGTGCAGGTCAGACCAAAGCAGTAACATCTGCATCGACCGCAGCATTCCAACTTGCATCCACACTTCGTCAGCTGCTGGCAACTCTCTGCAATGGGTGGGAGCTCTGTCCAAACGATCTGCCACAGATCTCCTTTCTTGGTCCAACCCCAGTTGGCAGGAGTCTGCGTTTCTGGTTGACGTACTGTTGACTGACTTCAGATGCAGCCTGCCTGGTAGGCAGCACGCTTACATGCTGCTTCAGTGCTGATCGGGTTGGAGGAATGGCTTCGTAAGGCCTCTGTTTCTGAGCAAACATGTCCAACCTCACATCATCGACACCTTCAGCTGTGCTGGATCTGTCGTACATCATGACCACGAACTCCTCCAAGGTCTCCAGGTCTTCATCATCCACTACCAGCAGGTACT
The DNA here is from genome assembly GCA_030674185.1 of Monoplex corrugatus. Lineage (NCBI taxonomy): Eukaryota > Metazoa > Mollusca > Gastropoda > Littorinimorpha > Ranellidae > Monoplex > Monoplex corrugatus. The sequence goes on from JAPXFY010000018.1 coordinate 76,842,340, forward strand.
GGCTGAGTTTGCTGAAGACGCCGGAAGCTTCATCACAAACATCCCAGGTTTGCCAAACAGACTTCTTCCCTTTGCCACGGAATGCTGAAACGACATTGCAGCCAGTGAAGGCATGGAAGAAGAGCATCCCTTTGCTCTTTTCTGCAAGAGTGCAACACAAGTCATGTACAGAAACCCATCTCAGGTTCTGTCCTTGGCCAAAGGCAACCCACAACTGCTGCAGACCTAGCTCCTGAAGTGCCTGCAGAATACTGACTGCGATGATGACATCTGTGTCGCTGGCTTTCACCATGATGACTTTGCTGCCTGCTTCTGTTGCATGCCTGGCATGCACAAAGATCCGCGTGTCAGCTTCTTCATGACTGCATGGTGCCACCCCAGCCAGATTGATAGTGCAGTTGCTGACAGCATCTTCTTCCTTGGTCACAATGACCACATTTGGTGTGGCCACACGTGCAATCTTATCAGCAGGAAAGTTGAACAGCTTGGCTTTGTTGTCATTTTCTCTCAGGAAGTTTCACCAGTTTGAGGGAATTTTGCCCTCCCTTGTCACCCTGCGTTTTCACCCCGCGTCCTCGCTTTGATCTAGTTTCAGCTTTCAGACTAGATGGCCGGTAGACATCAAACACAATGTCTGTTCTCTTGTACTTGGTAGAGTATGCTTGTATTGTAGGAAGGGCATCGAGCATTGCGTACTCTTCGAACGTCTTTGAACTCCATGGGGGCAGACTGTTCACCAACGCTGCACCATCAGTGATGATGGTGTCGGCGTCTGGCTCTGCCTCAGTGGCTGTAATTTGGCTCTCAAGAATGGTAGTGAGGTAAGATTTATGACAGGTGTGGAGTTTTCCACCATCACTGAGGGCAGCAGGATGTGACTGGTTCTCATGACGGAAGAAGTCCTTCACGTCACACTCTCTGCTCTGGCATGATATCAAAAGCTTGGAGAACAGTTGACAGTCTTGCCTTCAGCACTTTTTGATTTGAAGAGTCAACAAACGCTGGTACCTGTCGGAAAAATTCAACCCTGTTCTTCTGGATTGGTTCACAGAAGGTGGATGCTTCTTCCCCTTCCAGTCCCTTCATAAACTCCTGGAAACGGACCTTGCCTTTCTCAAGGTGTGTGCCAATCAACTTGGCGGCAGTTTGGTGAGGAATATCCTTTGTATCAAACGAAAATAGGTCCCAACTCTCCTCCTGGAATGGATTGCCCATTCTTGCATGGCTTGTGAGAGCTTTTTTACTTTCTCAAGAAACACTTTTTGTGCTCGTTCTGTCTCCTCACGGTGGCTGGTGTGTTCAGTACCCTCTCTGGTCCCACATGCTGCCTCATACTGTGCAACCAAGTGGCCGACTTCAGGACCAGCTATCATCTATCTTCACAGTGCTGATGGGTCTTCAGTCAGCATTGGCCTGATCGTGAGCTTGGTCAATAGCCACTGCTGAGAACTGTCGGCTCGATTTGTGGAAGGTTCCATCAAATGTGGAGTTGTGGTCCAGCATACATCTTCGCAAGATGTTAGCTGCTTTGCCAAGGATAATAGCTTCACTATAATAGTCAGACGCTTCTGACAAGACAAAGCCCATTATTTTTCTGGAAAGCCAGAAGAACATCCCTTCCCTGCTTGTGAGCTTCCAACTCAGGTATTTCTGACAGCAGTTTTTCCTTAAGTCTTGTGGAATTGACAGCAGGTGCATCAACACCCAGCTGTTCCAGGTGCTGGGCATACAGGTGAACTATGTCTGCAAGTCGGAAGACTGCAGGATCCTCACCAGATCTGGTGGTCTCCACTAGATATGCGACTAACTCTGAGAATGCCTGTGGGTGGGCATCCTCTTCGGGTGCGCGTTCCTGTTCTAGTCTCTTGGTGGCTCTGAGGTACATCCTCTCTCTATTGTATAGGTCTGTCAAGCATGCAAAATGGTACTGGAGCTCCTGTGCAATTGCATCTCCATAGCTGAGTTTTGCAAGAAGTTTTCCGTCATTTAAAGTTTGGGCACATTCATTAAGTCTGTTATTGAGGTTCATCGTCATAACTTGGAGTTCAGAGGATGGGGCTTCTTTGTCACATATGAAACACGTTTTGCCTTCAAGGATGGTTCTATGCACCTTGGTCTGGCATTCTACTGGCTGAGCACACTCTGTTTTTCTTTTTCTGGCTCTCTCCAGCTTCGTGTTGTTGAACATAAGGCGACAACTTAGGTGATATTGCGCCTTGTTCCTCCTCAGTTTCTTCAATGCCACCACCATCATCAAGTCTGGCTGGATCCAGAACAATAAGCATGTCATTAATTGTGTGAAAGAGGGGAATATTAGTCGCAATCATAGTGTTGCCATCATGTTCTTGTGGTTGTTGTGCATGTGGTGACTTGAGCTCTTCACTCTTCTTCTTCTGGCAAAGACAACACTTGCTCCAGTCAGTCCGGAATTTAGACGGTCCTGGATACGTATTTGCCATCTTGGTGAATGGTATTCAAGGTATCACAGTATGATAATTATCTGTATTCAGTGAACCAAGGCCGAGGGCTTATCCTTTTACCACCTTGATCACAATCGCAATAAGGTATGGGATACAACTAGGTTCAGAAATAAAAAAAATATAGGACCTACACCTAGCCCGATCGTTCATCCAGTATCATTTAAGTGACGTGCGATCTGTACACCATCCAGGTAACTACATGCAAAGCAATGTAAAGCCCCGTTACCCTTGGCTCAGCTCTCTCGTGCTGGCACACCCTGTCAATTCAGGCGTGGCTGTCTAACTAAACATCAATGTTAAATTACATGTAATCTACATTAGCTATATAATGCGGGGCTTATTAGACAGCATTTGGGACACTAAATGATTATTCAGCTGATACTGAACCCCATGCCGAGTTTCACAGCAGCGGTGCTACCAGTGTGCCCTGGTGGAGCAAGGAAGCAAGTGAGTAAAACCAGGTTCCAAATTCGGATTCTACATTGTGAAAAATGTATGATTTGACACCAAGATCATTCAGATAGGACAAGTCTTTGCGATTTTATTGCAAAATGCAGTATTTCTGTATATTCAATGGCGTCCATCTTGAAAAATGGCCGCCATCTTGAATTTTTAGGTGGCTAACGGGTTTTATCAAAAGAGCAATCCCCAAAGAGTATGTGTGCCAATTTTGGTGCTTCTCTCCAGAAGTGAACGATTTGCCTAAAAATTTGATGTTATCTACTCTGCTATTTGGGTCTTCTGGATAAAAACAGGAAAAGCCGCCGACCAAATATTCGGACGGTGGCACTGGAGGTATATGTTTCTTCCAACCGAATTAACATGCTGCAACAAAATGGGAAAAAACACAAATGCACAACTGGATCGATTGGAAACAAACTTCAACAGACTCGTGGCATCATCGAAAAAATGAACCTTAGATTTTTCAGCATGTATGAATATGCAAGAGGTGACAATTCCAGCGATGGTTGGTCGCAACACTAAATTACTTCTCGTCTGGTAAAACATGGAAAAATAGCAACACAGAAAGAACGTACTGTCTAGGACACGCACAAAATAGCATACAGGCTATTGACAGCGACTTTTTATCTCATGGAGGACAAGCTGCAGATTCTTTAAGACAGAAACTTTGAGAGGGTCTCTGCAGCTATGACATAGGAGTCACTGCCAACCTCACCCCATGACAAAGAGAAGAAATTAACTACTACAAGAATCAAGGAAAAGTAGCTTACTTCTTAAATGGAAGACTTCACAGTGAAATCAGAAATCATGGTCACAGTCACACACAATCACAACATGAAGCTCACAGAGACAGCAGAACAGATGGTGACCAATGGACCTATGACCAAACTAAAAGCCACTACGGCAGATACAGTCAAGAAAGACCCAGACATTTCAACACTAGTGGACAAACTGGGAGCAACACTGAGATTGTTCCTTTCCTGTGGATAGCCAGGTAAGAACAAAATTTTGTAATTTATTCACAGAAAACAATCAGCCAAGACAAAATGATCAACCATGGTGAAGACATGAAGACAATAACATGGACTATAGACAATATTCATATTGGGAGACAGAAGCACATCAGTTAATACTACACTGACTTAGCTGCAGCTGGCTATGACCACAAATGCAGACAAACCTGGTGTTACCCAAGAAGAACGTTAATATTGATCAAAGACACCAATTACGACAGAACACCTGACATTGCTGGGCCCTATGATGATGTCCTCAAATAAACCAGAATACTCGTGAAATAATAATCTCTCCACCTCTCTTCCTCCTAGTCATGTAGACTAACACAGAAAGAAACAAGAGTACAATATACCAAGACATCTTATGAGAAACAACTTCTCTTATGACAACCACGAATGATGTACAATAAGAAACCCAGCAAGGAGAACAACAGATCATCATCATTATCATCATCATGTGCCCTGCTGCATGGCATTCAATCACGGCTCTCCATATGCATCCATCTCTTGTTTATTGCAAGCACATCTTCCACCCTCTCTGTCCTCAGCCACTCTGCAAGTCTGTCCAATATTTTCTCCCTGGGTCTACCTGGTGCTCTCTCTCCCTCCAGCTTTCCTGTTGTGACCAGGTGCTTTAGGTCCCTTTCCACATAAAATGGCCTTTAAATGTTGCCTTTCTTTTCCTAATCTTCATTATCACTGATCTTCTTGTGTCTGCCTCCATCAACACAGTCTTCTTATGCCTCCATCAACACAGTCTTGTTTGTTTTCTTTGCTGTCCATGGAACTCTCAACATTCCTCTTAGAAACATTCTGCTGCCTCAAACTTCTGACTTTGCGTGTTGATTGTCCACACCTCACAACCGTATAACATTACTGGTTCAATATAACATTCAAAAACTCTTCTCCTGATGTCAATTGATAGGCATTTGTTGGTAAGAATGCTTTTCATCTTTTTGAATGCCGTTTTGACTTGGCTGATTCTGCTGGCTATTTCTGATGTGCATCTGCCATCTAGTGACCCTTCCCAGATATTTCAATTTATCAACCTGTCTTAAAGATGTGCTGTATGCCGTGTATCATTTTTTTCCTCCAAACTTTAATCCGGGGTTTCTTTTCGGTTTCTCATGATGGTTTTGCTGTAAAGTGAAAACAAATCTGGTGACAGAACACAACCTTGCCCGACTCCTCTTTTGATATTTTGGAAAGAGCTTATCGTTTTCTATTCTCATTGCTGCTGTTTGTTCCAATACATATTTCTGATTATTCGTAGATCTTTTCCATCCATACTGAGTCTTTGTAGTTGGTTGATCAAGTCTTCACGTCTTTTTCAGATTGAAAGCCTTGGTATAAACAACAAAGCATTCAATTCGATTGACCCCTCTATGATAGTTCTTAGGATGTGTACGACATTTATAGTCCCTTTCCCTTCCACATATCCACACTGTTCATCTGTTATTTCTCTTTTGATTCCACTCCTTGTCCTCCTCATCATGATTATTCTTCATCGGGTTTTTGTTACATGATTCATCAAGCTGATTGAACACACCTCAGGACAAAACACAACAATAACAAACAGGCCAAGACCCATCAGTAAATACTCAAAATCATGATTCATTAAACCCACACTTTGCCAAACACGATCAAATCAAAATCTCATCCTTTAATGTTGAAAGCCTAGTGACAAAACTATCTGAACCTCATTTTGTCAGTTATGTTAAAACCTTTGATATTTTCTGTGCTCTTGAGACATTCACATCAAGTCAGTCTGACTTCAGCACATTATCTCCTGAACACTGTTGTTCCCACTGTTCCACCATTTAAATGTCCAGACATGGTAGAATTCTAGCGGTGTAGCAGTGCTTGCCAACAGAACAATGATGCCACTTAATAAACATATAGACTGTCCCAACAATAACATTATATGTCTTAACCCTACCAGACCTTAGCCCCTGAGCGTAATTGTGCCCCCTGCCTGGCCTCCTGAGCAAAATTTTGAAAAAAATGTATATACGTTAGAAAACTGTTCATATCATGCACACCAATGGTTAGAATTATATGAAACGTGGAGAGATTGTAGAAAATAGGCCTATCTTTCATCTAACGCCAGTCCAACCCTCAATCACACAAGCATCTCCCCTATCACTTGGTTGGGGGGTATGGGCACGCCCCCTTCTTCCAACACTCTGTCTCGACCTACTTCTTTCATTGTCAGAATCATCACTTTCACTCAATGCTTCATCAACGTAATCATCGTCACTTGAATCGGAAACGTATTCCTGATCAAATTCTCCAATCTGCAAAATGTCCACCACTTGTTGAACTGTGAAGCGAGTTGGCCTCGCCCGTTTACCTGTTGAAGTGCTTGGTTCATCACTAGCTCGCTTCATGGTCAATTTTGCACCCAAATCACCTCAAAATACCATCAACACAAAGGCAGACAGTTGCAATAGGCTGAACACACGCTCACGCGACGCTTAGCAACGGTCCGGTAGCTATTTTTAGCTCTTGATAAAGTGACGATCGTGTGAGTGTGCTATTCCCGCTATAGCGGGAACTCGGTATATAGTCATTTTCGTCATTCCCGCAATAGCGGGAACTCGGTCTGCTAGGGTTAAGATATCCAAAGATATCATTGGAAATGATCTAGATGTTTTGTTAATATCTACCTACATCGCACCTTATCAATGCACATGTTATAAACATACTGGCAAGAGTTGTAGCTTACATGACTTGGAAGATTATTCGGTAAATATTTACCAATGTGGGGAATAATAGGGGGCAACTTAAATGCGCATATTGGAGAATGGGATTTACCAGACAACGGCGACAATATTTTTGACTGGGAAGGGGAAGGGGACAACACTAGAAGACCACCTGATTAGATATAAAAATTTGGTAAAATTTTAATAGATTTTTGTATGGCCTTTCAGTGTGTCCCATTAAATGGAAACACCGCTGGTGATCCACAGGGACAATTCACTTTCAATTCTGACCAAGGTAGCAGTGTAATAGATGATTCTCTCTCCAGAGTTACTTCATGACCAAGTCAAACTATTATTTTCAAGTGGGTGAACGAGTAGAGTCCCATCATATGTCTGTTCACTGTACCATCAACAAAAAGTCACAAGATGACAAACACAGCACAACTGAAGACATAAAACAGTCATACAATGATATCCCCAAAAAGCAGTCCAATATGAAAAAGCAATTCGTTCTTCAGAGTCCAAAACTGAAATTGAATCAGCATCTGGTCAAACCACGTTGATTGTAAGAGATGAAAAATATGCCTGAAAAGAGTAAATGGTATGACAGCGAATGCGCTGAAACAAGTGCGGGTCACGCCATGCCTTGAACTGTTTTCACAATACTGACAAATTTTAAGATAAGTCAGCCTATAGACAGAAGTGAGCACACAACAAAGCTACAGATAAGCAAAAGATAAGAACTGTGGTACATCATAAACTTTTAGATAACAAAAGAAATGGGTCAATGTTTTGGGACATGATACACAGTGCAAGAAAACGAAAACAAAAACAGCCAGAAATAGAAGTTTCCATATGGCAAAAACAATTTAAAATATTCTCAGAAAAAGTCAATACAGAGTAATTGGCTAATAAAATACCACAGACAATGCTCATACACAGTGTAACACACTGATACAGGAAATGTATATCACCGAGTTAAATGACTCAGTTAGTGAACAAGAGGCAAAACAGTCTATCAGTAACATTTAGTGTGGTAAAAGCTCCTAGATTTGATGAAATTTGTGGAGAAATGATCAAATATCCCAAAAAATTGGTGGTACCCTCTGTTACAAAGCTTTTCAACCGACTGTACGAGTCCACTCTTTACCAGAAGACTGGTGTAAATCTGTATTTATACCTCTGTATTTAAAGGATCTGGAATCTGCAGAGCCAAGACGCGAACATTTCTAGGTGCAGATGTGGGTAGTGACCATGACCTGGTGATAATGAACTTCAAGGTCAGGCTGAAGAAGATCAAGAAGCCCAAGAACACCAGACTGAAGTTCAACTTGGACAGACTCAAGGACCCCTCCATTGCAGAGTCCTTCCAAGCAACAATAGGCGGAAAGTTTGCAGCATTGAGCACACAAGAAGAAACTCCGGAGGAAATGACCACCAAGTTTAACACAGTGATGACAGAGACTGCAAATGACCTCTTAGGAAAACAACGCCGGAAAACCCAACCCTGGATTACAGACGAAATCCTTGAAATGTGTGACAAAAGAAGAGAAATCAAGAAAGTCAAAAATACAACAGACGGAGCCCTAGCCTACAGAAACATCAACAAAGAAATCAGAAAAGGCATGAGGGAGGCCAAAGAAGGATGGATACAAAATAAATGCACAGAAATAGAAGACAGCCTAAGCAAGAACAACAGCATAAAGGCGTACAAAGTGGTGAAAGAACTCACCACACAGAGACAGGCAAGGATCAGTACCATTCAAGACAAACAAGGAAAGTGCCTGACAGAAGATAAAGAAATCATCCATAGATGGACAGAATACTGCTCTGACCTCTACAACCACCAGACACAGGGTGACTCAACTGTCCTTACATGCCAGGAATCAACAAATGACGATGACCACCCTATTCTACGCGAAGAAGTCGAAACAGCAATATGATCGCTGAAAGATGGAAAAGCTGCTGGAGTGGACAACATCCCAGCAGAACTGATCAAGCATGGAGGGGAGGCAGTGACTGACATCCTCTGGAAAATCTGCAACAAAATCTGGCAGACGGGAGAATGGCCGACACCTTGGACCCAGTCACTAATCATCACACTTTCCAAGAAAGGCAATTTACAACTATGCCAGAATTACAGAACGATCAGCCTTATCAGCCATGCTAGCAAAGTGATGCTGAAAGTCATTTTGAACAGACTGAAACCACAGGCAGAGGAGATCATTGCCGAAGAACAAGCGGGATTTCGCAGTGGTAGAAGCACAACAGAACAAATATTCAATCTCAGAGTCCTATGCGAAAAATACAGCCAACACCAACAGGACATCTACCACGTTTTTATCGACTTCAAAAAGGCATTTGACAGAGTATGGCATGAAGCACTGTGGGCCACCATGAGGAAGTACAACATGGGAAGGAAGCTTATTGACACCATCACACAGCTATACGCAAAAGCGAGCAGCGCAATGCTTGTTGGGGGCACAGTGGGGGACTGGTTTCACACATCAGTTGGAGTTCGCCAGGGCTGTCTCCTCTCTCCAACCTTGTTCAACATCTTCCTTGAGCGCATTATGACGGATGCCCTTGAAAACCATCACGGCTCAGTCAGTATTGGAGGAAGGACAATCACCAACTTGAGATTTGCCGACGACATCGATGGGTTGGCTGGAAATGAAGACGAACTTGCCAACCTGGTGAAACACCTGGACGAGACATCATCCAGATATGGCATGGAGATCAGTGCCGAAAAGACAAAGTTGATGACAAACAGCACAAAACCAATAGAAAAGAAGATTACAGTCAGCGGGAGTGAGCTGGAAACCGTGGCTCAGTTCAAATATCTCGGAGCCATTATCAGTGAACAGGGATCGAAAACCGAAGTTCTTGCAAGAACAGCACAGACAACAGCAGCACTAGCCAAGCTGAAGCCCATCTGGAGAGACAAAAACATCGCCCTCACTTCCAAACTGAAGCTAATGCACGCATTGGTCCTGTCAATCTTTCTCTACGCGTGCGAGTCATGGACACTAACAGCAGAACTGCAAAAGAAGATCCTGGCAGTAGAAATGAGATGCTTTAGAAGAGTGCTTGGCATCTCATACAAAGACCAGTTACCAATGAGGAAGTACGAAGAACAATTTCACAGCATGTCAAAAACTATGAAAACCTTCTGACAACAGTAAGAAAAAGGAAACCGGTGGTATGGTCACGTGACAAGAACTAACGGACTATCAAAAACAATACTCCAAGGAACAGTTCAGGGGGGAAGAAAAAGAGGCAGACAGAGAAAAAGGTGGATGGACAATATTGACGAATGGACAGGAAAAAGCTTTGCCACGACCCAGACCCTTGCTCATGACAGACAGAGGTGGAGACAGACGGTGCGACGTTCATCCATGTGGAGCCCCCACGACCCTGGATAGGGTTAAGGGACAGGAAGGAAGGAAGGATTTAAAGGAGATGAACAAAACCACATAATTAGCAAGGCATTTCCTAAAGCATCGTAAGCAAAGTCTTCACCTTTATTCTAAACAAGAGACTGCATACATGGGCAGAAGATTAGTGAAGAACAGAGGGTTTCGGAAGGGTTTCTCAACTATTTATCATATTTTCACTTTAATTTCTATGGTAAGAAATGCCTTTGATGGTAGACATCACGGAAAGGTTTATGTTGCTTCTACTGATTATATACGCTTATGATACTGTTGATCATGACCAATTATGGAACATTCTGCAAAAGCTACAAACATCAACTAAAATGATAAATATGCTAAAATCTTTGTACAAGTCAGTTAAATCATGTGCAAGATGGGGAGCTAAAATCTCAGATTTCTTCCAGTGTCCAACCGGAGTAAAGCAAGGATGTCTATTCAGTCCCCCGATTTTGTCACGTCTAATATCTGAGACAGCTAATTTCATTAAAAAAAAAAAAAAACACGTAAAGCACAGTAATCTTGATGAAAGTTTCTTACTATTATTTGCTGATGGCATTGCACTCGTATCATCTATGCTGTCAGGGTTACAAAATCAAATAGACAATCTTCATAAAGCATCAAAATCACTCAGCCTCATGGCAATTTTAGATAAAACTGAAGTTATGTTTGAAAATGGAGGGCATACAGCATCTACAGAAAAATGGTTCTATGAAAATAATGAAACTAAAATAGTAAATCTCTAAAATAAGTATTTGGGATTCACACTCTCAACAAAACTTCCTTTAACACTGCTTGTCAAAAATTTTCCAGCAAAGCAAAAAGTAAAATCTTAGATTTGATGAAAACATGTGATCCCTTGGCTCCTTGGACACTACCATTTTCTTTCAATTGTTTCATGCACAAACTCAACAAATGTTATATGCAACAGAAATTTGGAGCATGTCAAAGCTTGCTGTTATAGGGACAGCCCACTTATTTGGATGGAAACGTCTTTCGACTGTGAGCAATAGAACACCAAACTATATGACATATGGAGAAACCAGGAGGTATCCTTTTTATATTTAAAGTACCATTGCAGCACTGTGGTAATGGTTAAAACTTATTAAATTGCCTACATCAAGATAACCCAAACAGGCTTACACCATGCTTTTACATAGTCTAGATGGGGACCAAAGGTGTAAAAACAAGATCTGGGTTGGAAATAGTTTAAAGAATGTCTAGAAGAGTATGGATTTCAAGAAGTATGGATAAATGACATGACTAACCAGTCAAATTTCTTGGTTTCTTTTAAGCAAAAAATGATAGGTTAAAGACGAATGGAAAGTAATATACTCAATAGCAACAGACTCTTCCTATCGCCAATTTAAATCACTCCACGAATCAGAATAATACATTAATGACATAATTATCAAGAAATTACGTGATTGCCTGATCAGATTCAGATCAGGTGTAGAAAACTATGCTAAAAAAAATGCCCCTTTTGTCCCAATATTTTAGAAGACGAATCCCATTTTCTGTTTGATTGTCCAGTCTATGAAGACATCAGAAATAAGTATTTACAAGGACTCACTGGAAACAGCACCAATCCCTCATGGACTATGGTCCTAAAGTGTAACAATTCAGAACATTCTAGAAAATTGGTGATGTTTATATTCTATGCTTTAAAGCTTCGAAAAGAGGTAACAGTCTGAAAATGTTTGTACATTCCTACTACAAAACAATGAATTAAAAGTATGTACGGTGTATGTTAACAATGTAATCCCCTCACCACAATCCCTGGTTTGTGTATAGGTCGGTGGCTTTCACAATAAACCATCTCTCTCTCTCTCTCTCTCTCTCTCTCTCTCTCCTCTCTCTCTCTCTCCTAACACTGTCCCCTATTACTTGTGTATGAGCCGGTGGCCATCACATTATATCATGTGCAAGTGTGTATCTCAGTCTTTTTTCCCCATTTTTGTTGTTTTTTGAGTGTGTGTGTGTGTGTGTTTTGTGTGTGTGTGTGTGTGTGTGTGTGCGCGCACGCGTGTGTGCGCGTGCGTGCGTGTTTGCCACAACAAAGACCAATCTCATGAACAGAACAAGTACCATAAAAACAAAAACAAAAAGGATAAACGAAAACAGAAACAACACCAACAACAATGTCGATGACCACAACAAAAAATTGGTGTGGAGGAGAACAGCAGCAAAAGTGGCAGCAGAAACAACAGTAACACTGCCACCAAAAAAGCAAACAAAACAACACAAGCACTCCACCACCACCAAACCTCCTTCCACCACAAACACCATCAACACCAACAATACCAACAATAACAATTACAACATCAGCTAATAGAAAACAACAGAGCAGCTGACCTACTGAGGAGGTTGATGTTGAAGAAGGTATTCTCTCCATTATCAAAGTTGACATCGTGAGCCTGGATCATGATTTCCCAGACCGAGTTGAAGGAGGCACACAGTTTGATGGCTGAAACATACATAACAGGCAATCTGGATGATATATTTGTATGGTATGATATAAGGTGGGGGGGAGAGACAAAGAGAAAGACAGACAGAGAGAGAGAGAGAGAAAGAGAGAGAGAGATCATGATTTCCCAGACCGAGTTGAGGGAGGCACACAGTTTGATGACTGGAAAATACAAAACAGGCAATCTGGATGATTTATTTGTATGGTATGATATGAGGGGGGGGGGGGGGGGAGAGACAAAGAGAGAGAGAGACAGACAGACAGACAGACGACGAGAGAGAGACAGAGAGAGACAGAGAGAGATCATGATTTCCCAGACTGAGTTGGTGGAGGGACTCATTACAATCAAAGAAACATACATAACAAGCAATTTTGATGGTTTATTTGTATGGGGAGAGAGAGAGAGAGAGAGAGAGAGAGAGAGAGAGAGAGAGAGAGAGAGAGAGAGAGAGAGAGAGAAAAGAGAGAGAGAGAGAGAGAGGACAAGATCATGATTTCCTAGACAAAGCTTTTGAGTGGGTGGGGGTGGGGGTGACCGAAACATTCAGGACATTCAGGTGGTAGATGATAGAGAGCGAGACAAAGGTGGAGGAAACTCAGAAATCAGGACTCAGAATTTCTAATGCACATCTACCTTAGGTCACAATACAATAGCGTCAATGGGGTAGGGAGGTAAGTCAGGCTTTTTGTGATTTATACAAACTTTACAATTCATTTAATTACATCATCAAAATAGTAACTTTCATCACTTTCCTCAGTTTATATTTCATCAATGTAACAGTCAGCAGATCCTTCGTTTGCTGACCCTATCTAATATTTAAAGAAGAAAAATAATAACTAGTACTTGAACATCCACAAGTTTAACCCTGTAAGTGCCAACAACATAAAATTTACAGAGTTCTCGGAGCCTTCTGTGATGCATACAAACGTAAAATTCATGTATGTAGTTTGACACACATTCAAGCCTAATGTAAATGGGAGAGAGGCATTGACTGATGTTGTCAGTCTCAGAGAGGGTTCATAAAAGTGACTGGCTTCCCTTACACGACTTTTTCACCTATGCAACCCTCACCAGATTGGATATATTCATCTAAGAGGAACTGGTTTTCACAAAATGGTGACACCAGGACTGTCTTGCAAAGATGTGCATTTTCAACCTTTGAAAGCATGCGAGTTCAGTCAAGAACTTATTTATAAATGACTGTAGGATGATTCAGAAGACAATTCTGACACAAGAAGAGATTGGAAACAGCAGTAGTTACTCACTGTTGGTATGAAAGGTGCATCATGTGTGTAAAGAACTTACAAATGACTGTAGGATGATTCAGAAGACAATTCTGACACAAGAAGAGGTTGAAAACAGCTGCAGTTACTTGCTGTTGGTATGAAATGCCCACCAGACAGACCCAACAGGAAAAGTATTGATTTTACAAGCATGTGAACCCCAGGCAATAATAGCAGCTAGCCAACACTTCACACTGTTCAGACAGGACCATACAATACTGTAACACTTTCAGTGATTACTGGTAGTATTAGAAGTGGCAAGGGGAGGACTAGGGTGATGGGGTGGGGTGGGGTGGGGTCGGGTGGGGTGGGGGGTCATGGTGGGGGGGCAGTGGACCACTTGAGGGGGGTCAAGCCACTCAGTGCACTAGCACACTGTGGCTCTATGTAGCTCACCAGCTGTCAGTGATCTATCTAGCAGCCAAAGTCTCTATACTTTTAGATTTCATCAGGAGGGTCATATCTTGTTTTTTTCCTTTGTTTTTTTTTTTGTTTTGTTTTTTTGTTTCTATCACAAGCAGTTATGAGTTTTTTACGGGAATTTCCACTAAATATTTACAAATATGTAGTAATTTCCATAAATCATCTAAAAAATACATTTAGTCATGCTTAATGCACCATTCTGTGTAATTTCATGAATAAATTCCCATAAATATGGAAGCAACAATTGTTTTATGTACATGGTAACAATGCAACGTTTTTCCCTGGCATATGGAAAACTGGATGTCAAAAAACGTCGGCACTCAAGGGGTTTACCATACAAACCCCATAGTGAAATAATTATTTCAACACCGATTAGTCACCCAAACAAAGTGCTTATCTATAAATCAACTGTTAACCATACAAACCCCCTATAAATCAAACATCATTACGTTGAAAACAGAAAAACCTGAAAACTGAATTAGAACACGTATGTGATACAATAAGATAAGGGTGGTGCAAATTTTTGGCCAACTGACCTTTGTCAAGTGTAAACATAAAACAACAAACAAAAACTATGAAACAACAAATACATTAAGTGTCTATGAGTAGTAACTAGAAAAAGGGGAGGCATATAATTATTTTCCTGTTCTTGTTTTCTTGTGCGTCCGTGTGTATGCGTGTGCGAGCACGTGTGTGCATGCCTGTGCATGCATGCGTGTGTGTGCATGTGTGCTAGTGTGCATGTTGTTCTTTGTGTACCTGTGTGTGTGTATACAGGTGCATGTGCGTGCATGCACATTTTATGAGCAAAACAGTTGAAGACTTTTGAGTGTTACTAAGCAAAACACATAGTATTCTCTCTCCCCCTTTCTCCCCTTCCTCTCTCTCTTTACACACACACACGCACGCGTGCATGCGTGTGTGTGTGTGTGCGCACGCACGAGTATATAACATGTGCGTGTGTGTGTGTGTGTGTGTGTGTGTGTACTATACATATATACATATACATACACAAAAACACATAACACACACACACACCCATATATATGTACATGTATATACTGGACATACTCCCGAAGCAAGAACTCGGCAAGGCCATGAACTCATTTCCTCACAGCCAGGCACCATGCCAAGATGGATCCCTCCTGAAGTCAATCTGTGTAGGGAAACCAGTCCTCCTCAGCCATCTTCATGTACTACTCTGCCAGTGTTGGAAGGAAGGATCAGTTCCTCAAGACACGAAATGCAAACACTATCATGCTGGATCCAGAAAAACACAAAAATAGAATTAGAATACGTATCTAATATGACAGGACAAGACACAAGCAAATTTTTGGCCAATTAGCCTTTGTTAAGCATAAACATAAAACAACAAACTATCAAACAACAACTACAGTGCTAGTGTTATGAGTAGTGGTAACTAGAAAGACAGGGAGGGGGGCATATAATCATTTTTGCCATTGTTTTCTAGTGTGCACGCACATGCGTGCATGTGTGTGCACTTGTGTGCATGTGTGTGTGCATGTGTAAGCGTGCACACATTTCATGAGTAAAACCAGTAAATAGACTTGAACATTTAAGTAAAATACACTGTATTCTATCTCTATCTCTCCCCCCCCCACCCCGCACCCCCACCCCACCCCCCATGCACACGTGTCTGCGATTCATGAATGGGGCAGGTAAAAAGCTTTGAACATTATTATTAAGCAAAATACATAGTTTTCCTATGTGTGTGTGTGTGTGTGTGTGTGTGTGTGTGTGTGTGTGTGTGTGTGTGTGTGTGTGAGAGAGAGAGAGAGAGAGAGTGTGTGTGTGTAGCAGACATGCCTACCATTACAGGCCATCCCTATTAATCTCAGAAAAACCAAACATTTCGGCAGGGTGTTATGAAGGCTGCATTCCGATAAATACACAAGTTGAGGGCAGGGGTGGGGGACAGTTTGGCAACCTAGTCTCTGTAATTTACCCAGTGCTGACAGGTGGCATGAGAAGAATTATTTCTATATCAAGCTGGTTGTCTGTCTGTGCATATGCGTGTGTGTGTGTGTGTGTGTGTGTGTGTGTGTGTGTGGCGCGCGCGCGCATGTGTGCATGCATGCGTGTGCCTGCCTCTCACTTTTTTCTCTAAAGAAGAATCAAATTATGAATATTATCTCGTGTCAAATGTCTGATTCATTTTCCAGGAGTGGCATGGAAAAGTAGTTACTACTACTCTTACTATTCTATGTGCGTGTGCGTGTGTGTGCAAATAAGAATCAGAATTCTCTCCTGTGAAAGGTGTCTGGTTCATTTTCCTGGAAAGAAAACATGAAAAGTGAAGAGGGAGATCGAGAGAGAGAGAAAGAGAAAGAGAAAGAGAGAGAGAGGGGGGGGGGAGAGACTTAGATTATCTGGGTTTACTTTAGACCATTAGATTATTGGTCAGAATGTTTCTCAGGTGAGCCTTTTAGCTTTGGTTTTATTGTTGTGTTTGGTTTAGTCTTTGGTATGCAATATCATGTATTTATCTGTAGTGTACCTGGAAATTACGTCTGTTCTAGGCGGAAATTTAAAACAAAACTTAACAAAAAACACGATTTTTTTAAAAGCTAAAACTTACTTGTTTAACTCCTCACGAACGCAGTCGACGTAATGACGGTATTACTTTTGAAAAACTACCCCATTGTTCGAAACGGCCATGAAATACTCAGCACTCGTCCTGATCTTTTCCCCTGTCGCGAACGATTGCTGCAAACTTGCTAATAAAGTACAAAGGCCGATACCCAATTATCAATCAAGCCTTCCCATTGGCTGGCTGGTTTATGGGTTAGAACAAATTTTCAGTGGGTGGGGTAGGTATAAAGAGACGTAAACTGCACCATTTTCTCTGTCAATTAATGGCCGGAAAGAGAGTGAGACCTGAACTACACCATTATCATAGGTTGTCCTTTGGGGCTGTAACAACGTATCTAAGTGTATATTGATACTACAGTGTTTCAACTGACAGAAAACACAAATGTTTGTTCCCCATTGCAAGGGCAACACATGGGCTCGACCATAAAGTTGTCATCCAGTGTAATTTTTTCACAACATTCGTCAGAATTAACGACAAAATAAGATAAAAACAAAAGGATAGTCTAATTGATTGAGCTACATATTTCTTAGAATATATTATATTTGTACTGAAATTGGGGAAATCGGATGACTGAATGTTGATTTAAAACAGAGAACTACATTTTCTGTTGCGCATTATAACAAAAAGGGCTGTGTGACGCGGTATTGCAAGTAAAGATTTTAATATTGGTAGGGGTCATTAGTTTAACTCTTTTAGTCCTGCCTATCTAAGGCAACTTTCTCCCTTCATCCCTACGTTATTATCAACAGCAGGTCCTTTCATTCCAGGTTTTTTGAAAGAATTTGCTAAGAAATGCGAGATGGGTGTTTTGTCATTAACAGAGACTGAAGCAGTGTCAGAATCGGTATACTACACCCTACATCAGTGGGTCCAGCAGTGGCATGTCAAAGTCACTGATGGTGTTTGGATGTCCTGCAGTCCGTTTGGTGACACACAGGTGACAATACTGGTAACACTTATTTCTATTCCAATTATTAGTTGATAGTAAATTATGCAGTCACACTGACAACGAAAACAATACAACATCAACGTTTCAAACTTACAGCATTGTGTCCACTGCTACATCCAATTCAGAATGACTGCACACACCTTAAAGACTGTCATTGTCCTGGTGTCTCAAACATGTAAGTTCTCTGTTGTGTTCATGAATCATATTGTACACTGTACTATGAGGCACCACTGTACCTGTCTAGTCATTAAATTATAAACAGTCACAACACACAATCACTACTGATCCACATTACTACACTATGTACAATTTTTTTTGTAGCACACACATGTCTATGTGAAATGTCACAAAAGAATATGTCACATGTTACACATATGTGACATGTGTCAGGCACACTTTGAAACAGTCCTTTCAATTGTTGCAAGATGAATACACACTGCACTTCTCCCACATCATTGAAGCTTTAGGATTATCAGTAAATTTGCAAGCTGTGTCGTCTACTTTCCTGTTAAGTCCATAACATCAAGTCGTCTGGTAAAGTTTCTTATCGTCTGAAAAGTGGTCACTATCTGATCCTTCTCCCTCCATCTTCACCAAAGTGTACAAAATAATCTCAACTCCAGGAAAAACTATAACAGATTTTCAGTGTCAAAGTCACTTCTGAACATCGAAAGGAACATTTTCTTCTCTGTCATGGCATTAAGGTTGACCAAAAACCTAACCGCAAACGAGTAAATGGATTTGTCAGTCCAAAAAGGAGGCATCCCAGGAGTGTCAACCTTTAAAGAGTATGTCACGATGCTTTGGGGAGCAATCCAAACAGCTGACATAGAGAAGAAAGATCTTGACGTGATGTGACTTGATCTGGCGAATGCATATGCATCAGCCCCACACAAAAACGATTCAACTGGCCCTGGAGATGTAATCTTGTCCCAAAAAACATCCAAGAAATGATGAAGAAGTATTTTCGTGGCTTCTCAATGCGGTTCTCCACAAAAGAATACACCACAGATTGTATCAATTTGGAGATAAGCATAGCCATGGGCTGTGCAGGTTTTCCGATACTGTTCGTGTTAGCAATGGAGGTCATCTTGAAAGCAGCAGTGAGGACTTCTGACCTAGCTGACCTCAAAAACGGATACCAAATGCCCCCTCCAAAAGCCTTCATGTAGGACATGACAGAGCTTTCCACGAAAGAAGAAGAGACATGCAGGATCCTGAAGTAGCTGGGCAAAGTCATTGCCTCATTTAGGATGAATTTCAAACCGAAACAAGTCGTGGAGCCTCTCAATGAAAAAGCGTAAAGTAGATGAAATAGTAATGTTTACTGTCGCTAATCAGTTCACTCCAACAGTGACAGAAAAACCAGTAACAAGTCTCGGAGTGGTATGACGACTCCCTGAAAGATACACAAAGGGGTAAGGAAACAAGCATACCAATTGCAAAGCTGCTCTGGCCTCTGTTGATATCCAATATCTGCACAAACACAGTGGAATCAATACAGCCATATCAATAAATACACAAGGAAATGGTTTGGTGTTCTGCCCACTCTCACTGACGATGCGCTCTATTGTCGCCAGGCAAAGCTGAAGCTACCCCTAAAATCCATTGTTGAAGAGCACAAGGCAGGAAAGGTCAAACTTCTTAGCATGCCTGAAGACTAGAAAGATAAGATTGTAAGATCAATCCAGCCCAAGCTGAAGACTGGTAGGAAATGGAATGTCCAAGAGGTGCTGGTCGCGGTGGAAAAAAACCTCATGGTCAGAGAAATAATAGGGCACACACGCAGACCAACAGGCAGGCACTGGGATTAACGAAAATGGAATGGCTGTCAAACGCCAACGGGAAGGCAAAAAGAGAAATGGTAACACAAGAGATGAAGAAAGAAGAGGATGCCACAAGACTTCACAAGGCAGTTCAGCAAGGCCAACAGGGGCAGTAGACGACTTGAGGAAAGCAACCCAAAGACGTCTAAGCTGGAATGACTTGCGGCATATGGCCCCCCTCAGAATCAGTTTCATCCTCAGATCTGTGTTTGACCTCCTGTCTGCAAAATTAATGTTAATCTGGTGAAATGGGGGAAATCAGATAAGCCTGTCTGCCCACTCTGCCAGGGCAAACAGACAGTGGACTATGTCCTGAGCTCATGCAAGGTGAACTAACCCAAAGAAGGTACACATGGAGGCACAACTGAATTCTTCAAATGATCGCACTAGCAATCAGAACTGCAATCAACTCTGCCAGAGATTAAAAAAAACTTGCCACCAGAAGCTCCAACAACCTTCTACACGGCAGGAGGCAGGAAAAAGTGCTTGAAAAAGATGCAACACCCAGAGCATGGAAGCAGGGTCTCCTAGATAAAAGGGAGGACTTGGAGTGCATGGCAAATCTCCCACAATGCAAAAAAAAACCCACCCATAAATCATTAGCGGGAGTGTCATAAGACCGAACATACTTCTCCACTTCCATTCATCCAAACAAGTGATTCTGATCGAGCTCACTGTACCATATGAAAGCAGAATTGAGGTGTAAGACTTCATAGGGCTTAAAATTTCCCCATTTGTTGCTGGTGACCGAAAGCCAAGTGGTTAAGTCATCCGTCACAAGGGTGACTTTGCCTTGAGAAATCTGACCACAGAGGATGCATAGGTTTGATTCCAGGTGGAGGACGTATTAAAAAAAAAGAAAGGCGACAGCAGAGGGGCAGCCAGTAGTCATGATCTGGATGCAGCCTGGCCACCATAGAATGTCAGGAGTTAAGGGCTGAAACACTTGCTTGACGAGGATTTCTACTCTGAGGACCTTCTGCTGTCTGGCTCTCCCCAAAGTTTCTTACTACTAGCAGATTTTCAGTGTCACCAACTCTCCTACACTTTGGATACTACTAAGCATTTCTTATCAACACACCCTGCTCCTCATCTGAACACCTGCTATACTGCATTACTCTAGGCAGGCAGATAACGAGGTTTCAGGGTCACTTAGTTTGCGTAGCTCTTATCTTTTAGCCGCTCAAGCTGTTGGTACGGATGACAGCATCAGTTTCACTAACCGCTACTGTTGTTTGCCGGACTGAGGACTGAACGGGTTAAGTTCCCGCTCCAGTGTTGGCTGACCCAGAGTTCACCGGGAAGGGGAGAGAAGGGGGAATGGTGTCGCCTAAAACTAACGCGCAGTTTCAGTGGTCATGTGGCCATGATAGCCTGCACGAGTTGGCAGTGAAAAGCCAGCGGGTGCTATTTCAACCTCGGCACAGCCTGTGCTTGTCAGTTTTGTCAGCTATCAATGTAATATGAGAAAAATCGAGTAGGCTTAACTAGTGTGATCAGCTGACCAATTAAAATATGACATTTCGTTTATTGTCAGCAATATAATAGTGTTAAAGATGGGACATTGGGCTTTCTACAAGCATGAAGCACTAATGATGTTCTGTCAAGAAAGTGGTGTATGAGCTGGTTTGTAAAAGTCAGTGAAGTAAAACAGTGGAATGGTAACTGAAGCAGAGGATCCAAAATATGATGCTTTTTCAACCAGGTCTTGATTATGCACTAATTTAAAAACGAGTGGGAATGTTGTCAGATGCATGCACTACAGGATTGTTAGATCACTTCGTCAATATTTTACCCAAGTTAAAAGAGAGGCCATTTTTACAGCACCAATAAACAGGGCAGCAGCAATAATCGTTAAGATGATAATGACATTTATAGCATATGTATCGTGAGTGAGAGCACGCCTTTTATCACAAAGAACAAAGAAATAAGAGGGAAGCAGGGAGAATCTTTATAATATTAATCAAAGGACATAACTCTTATAGTTATGTCCTTTGATTAATATTACACAAAGAACAAACTTTGCGCGCCGTACATCGTGGATGTGGAATTACCCACGTTAGTTTTAGAGAGACGAGCTTTCTCTCCTGTGTGCATGTCACACGGGGTAATATATTTTATTTATATAGCGCAAAATCTTGACAAAATCAAATCTAAGCGCTGAGCGTATACATGCACACATACCTACATACATATGAGCGTATACATGGATACATACATGCTTACATACTTACATACATAAATCTAAGCTGAGCGTATACATGCATACATACATACATACATAAATCTAAGCGTATACATACATACATACATACGTACGCACATGCATACATAACAACTACAATATCTATACAGCGCAAATCTCGACAAAATCAAATCCAAGCGCCGAAAAGACACACACGCACACACGCACGCACGCACGCACACACACACACACACACACACACACACACACACACACACACACACACACACACACACACACACACACACACACACACACACATGCATGGCCACAAATGGGGAGAAAAGAATAAAAGCAATAAAAGCAAGAATAAAAGCAATGGAAAACCACAGAGAGCACATCATATACAATTATATATTAAAACAAAGTGATTCCCCTCCGAGCGGAGACAGGCTGCAGAGGGGGGTTGAGTGAGGTTATGATTTTATGCAGAGGAGAAAAGGTGAGTTTTGAGAGCGGACTTGAAGGAGGCAAAAGTAGGTTGCTGACGGACTGAGAGAGGAAGTTTGTTCCAGCAGAGTGGACCAGAAACAGAGAAGGCTCGTGGACCATAGGTATTGAGCTTAGTGCGTGGAAAGCGAAAAGTCAGAGGATCGGAGGCAGAGCGGAGGGTACGTGAGGGAACATAGATCTCAAGTAGGCTTGACAGGTAATCGGGGGCTGCGTTATTGAGGCTTTTGTAGCACATGGTGTCTAGTTTGTACTGTATGCGCTTTGATACAGGGAGCCAGTGAAGTTGTGCCAGGAGAGGAGATATGTGGTCAGCTTTTTTCTTTTTGAGTACAAGGCGTACAGCATTGTTTTGAATGCGCTGTAGGATGTGAATGGTGGAGGCAGGAAGACCAGACAGGAGTGAATTGCAATAGTCAATGCGAGACATTATGAAGGAGAGAACGAGTTTTGCAGTTGTTTCGACAGAGAGATACTTCCTGATCAGGCTTATACGATGGAGATGATAGTAGCAAGATCTGGCAGTTTGAGAAACAAAGTTGTTCATGGACAGGGTAGAGTCAATGCAGACACCAAGGTTTTTAGCTGAATCAGAAATTGGGACTGATGTGTTACATAATGGGAGAGAAAGAGGAGGCAGCTGGGAAAGTTTCTGACGGGTGCCAATGAGGATAGCTTCTGTCTTGTCGTCATTAAGCTGAAGTCTATTGTGTGTCATCCAGTTCTTAATGTCCGAGTAACACTCAGTGGTGCGAGTCAACAGGCGCTGTATATTATCAGGTGAGTCACTATCTTGAAGTTGGGTGTCATCAGCATAGAAGTGGTGTTTTATAGAGTGGGAGTTGATGATGGTGGACAGGGGGGAGGTATAAAGAGTGAAAAGAACAGGGCCAAGGACAGATCCTTGTGGAACACCACAGGTCAGGTATGCAGGTTGAGAGTAAGTGCCATTGATGAGAACAGTTTGTTTTCTGTTTGATAAATACGAAGTGAAAAAGGAGAGAGCAATGTCAGAGATGCCAAAAGTATGATGAAGTCTAGAAAGGAGAATACCATGGTCAATGGTATCGAAAGCTGCAGACAGATCAAGGAGTGTGAGGAGAGAGACTTTGCCAGTATCAGTTGCAAGGAGGAGATTGTTGAGAATGTGTAGTAGGGCAGTTTCAGTGCTATGGCACTGGCGGTAGGCAGACTGGAAAGGATTGAGGAGATTGTTGGCAGACAGGTGAGAGTTCAGCTGGTTGAGGACGACTTTTTCAAGGAGTTTTGACAAGAAAGAGAGATTAGAGATAGGCCTGTAATTTTTCAGTTCATTTGGGTCTAAATTGTGTTTCTTGAGGAGAGGGTGAACAATAGCAGACTTGAAAGAATCTGGGACAGTTCCAGTTTGAAGAGAAGTGTTGATGATGTCAGTGATGAATGGGAGGAGAGTAGGGAGACAATCGGAGTAGAGAGAACCTGGAAGAGGATCCAGTTCGCAGGTTTTGAACGACATGGATCTGATTGTGTTGAAAATTTCTTCTTGTGAGACTGGGGTAAAAGTAGTGAGAGGTGTGCCAGAGAAGGAAGGGTCAGGTGGGCATGGTTGACAGGGTGTCCTGTCAAGCCTGTCACGAAGAGTTTGTATTTTGGTGGTGAAATACTTAGAGAATACAGATGGGAGTTCTTCATTTGTATGTTTTGTTGGGAGAGGTAAGTCTTTTCGTGTGCCAAGGAGATGATTCATGGTTGTAAAGAGTTCTTTTGAAGAAGAGGCATTCAGGATTTTGGTTTGGAAATAGCTTGTTTTTGCAGATGCAATGAGGGTGGATACTTTTGTTTTAGAGGCTTGGAAAAGTTGCCTGTGTACAGGGGTAGGGGTGGTATCACAAGTACCGACGATATTTGGAACAAAGAACTGACCTGCTGACCCCTGAAATCTGAGCCATGCGTGTCCGCAATTTTCGGCCTTGCCAAGAGAGATCTTGGTCAAGAGAAATATTGCCAACGCATCTATTGTATAAACTGTGCTCTGCAGGTAATGTACATTCATGACTAGAAATGTACACACATAGGCACATACCAGCTTGATCATTCACATACACATATCCATACATTCATATCAATGTTCCAATGCTGCAACATCTGTTCTCTCTCCCCCTCTTATTCTCTTACACACACACGCACACACACATACACAATCTCTCACATACACACACACACACACACACACACACACTCTCTCTCTCTCTCTCTCTCTGTCTTGCATACATACACACACACACAGGCCAGTGGGCACCATCTACTGAATCACGACAATGCTTTATGTAAGTCACTACCAAAAATAACTCCAGGTGAAAGTTCTGCCTTCATTTTCTTTCAACAAAATGACGTTCACACTGACAAATACCTCCAAATACACCGAAAATGATCCTAGATACAATAAACCACCACGAAAACAGATATTCTGGCATTTATGCATGGGGTACACCCTGACAAACGCACTTAAAGTCAACCCCACAACACTCCCAGACATTCTAACTTAACCTATAACGCCTTTCCAGGCATTTACACATCAGGTATACCTAACGCATTAACAAACATCTCTAAAACCATCCAACATACCTTACACCATCTTGACAACATTCCATCTTATTCTAAAATACCAACAACAAAAAACACCTTTCCGCGGGAACCAGAGAAACACAAAAATAGAATCAGAACGCGTACTTAATACAACCAGACAAGAGAGGCGAAAATGTTCGGCCAACAAATGCCTATCAACTAACATCAGGAAGAGAGTTCTTGAATGTTGTATAGAACCAATACTGTTGTACGGATGTGAGGCGTGGACAGTCAACAAACAAAGCCAGAACAAGATTGAGGCAGCCAAGATGTGGTGTCTTAGAAGAAAGTAGAGAGTTCCATGGACAGCAAAGAAAACAAATGAGACAGTCTTGATGGAGGCAGACACAAGTAGATCACTCATAAGGAAGATTAGGAAAAGACAGGCAACATTTATAGGCTATTTTATGAGGAAGGGAGATTTAGAGCACCTGGTCACAATGGGAAAGCTGGAGGGAATGAGAGCAGCGGGTAGACCCAGGGATAAAATGCTGGACGGACTTGCAGAGTGGCTGGGGACGAGGAGGGTGGGAGAGATGCTGGGGGCAATGAGAGATAGAGACAGATGGAAGTCCATGATCGCCAACGCCATGCGGCAAGGCACCTGATGATGATGGCGATGATGCTTTCATGCGTGCTTAGGAAAAGCTTGTTTTTTTATCAAATTATTATATAATCTTCATTCGTATGTATTCTGTGTGGTTTGTTGGCATTATTACCTATGGTCCACGAGCCTTCTCTGTTTCTGGTCCACTCTCCTGGAACAAACTTCCTCTCTCAGTCCGTCAGCAACCTACTTTTATGCTGATGACACCCAACTTCAAGAAGTGACTCACCTGATAATATACAGCGCCTGTTGACTCGCACCACTGAGTGTTACTCGGACATTAAGAACTGGATGACGTTCAACAAACTTCAGATTAATGACGACAAGACAGAAGCTATCCTCATTGGCACCCGTCAGAAACTTTCTCAGCTGCCTCCTCTTTCTCTCCCATTATGTAACACATCAGTCCCAATTTCTGATTCAGCTAAAAACCTTGGTGTCTGCATTGACTCTACCCTGTTCCATGAACAACTTTGTTTCTCAAACTGCCAGATCTTGCTACTATCATCTCCATCGTATAAGGCTGATCAGGAAGTATCTCTCTATCGAAACAACTGCAAAACTCGTTCTCTCCTTCATAATGTCTCGCATTGACATTGCAATTCACTCCTGTCTGGTCTTCCTGCCTCCACCATTCACATCCTACAGCGCATTCAAAACAATGCTGTACGCCTTGTACTCAAAAAGAAAAAAGCTGACCACATATCTCCTCTCCTGGCACAACTTCACTGGCTCCCTGTATCAAAGCGCATACAGTACAAACTAGACACCATGTGCTACAAAAGCCTCAATAACGCAGCCCCCGATTACCTGTCAAGCCTACTTGAGATCTATCTTCCCTCACGTACCCTCCGCTCTGCCTCCGATCCTCTGACTTTTCGCTTTCCACGCACTAAGCTCAATACCTATGGTCCACGAGCCTTCTCTGTTTCTGGTCCACTCTCCTGGAACAAACTTCCTCTCTCAGTCCGTCAGCAACCTACTTTTGTCTCCTTCAAGTCCGCTCTCAAAACTCACCTTTTCTCCTCCGCATAAAATCCTAACCTCACTCAACCCCCCCCCCCCCCCCCTCTGCAGCCTGTCTCCGCTCGGAGGGGAATCACATGGTTATAATATATAATTGTATATGCTATGCTCTCTATAATTTTCCATTGCTTTTATTCTTGCTTTTATTGCTTATATTCTTTCTCCCCATTTATAGCCATGCGTGTGTGTGTGTGTATGTGTGTGTGTGTGTGTGTGTGCATGCGTGCGTGTGCGTGCGTGCGTGCGTCGTGCTTGCGTGTGTGTCTGCTTCAGCGCTTAGATTACCAAGATTTTGCGCTATATAAATATTGTAATTATTATTGTAATTATTGTTCTGTGCTGTTCTGTGCTGTTCAGATCTCTATGTCGTTTCGAGGGAGTTGCGTTGTTGGTCGTTGTGGGGTGGTGTGTTGTTCGCGTTCGTTTCAAATTTCTTGTTTCCCTGAATTCTAAGCTTGTTTGAGAGGGTTGCCCAACTGGTTTGTGTGGCGTCGTAACGTAAGTTTGGGTCAGGGTTTATACGTCGTCGTTGAGATGTAAATTTGTAAATATTTTGACATTCTAGATGGGCCTAGCGTGGGGAACCCAACCCATGACGTTAGGGATAACCGATTTGGTTTGTTCAACAAGCATTTTGTTATTTACAATTTGAGGATAGACCTAGATGAGGTTACCGTTTGAGATAAGATAGTTTGTTGTGTGGCAGACTGACAGACAGTTGACGAGGAAGTTAAAGATGAAACGGATAATGTAACTTTATTATTGAGTGCCAGCATGAGTGTGGATATTGTCAAGGGCCAGTTGATGTTTTGTATATTGGGCCCATGTCGTAGTAACGTTCTATGAGTTTCATTTTATGTGATTCTACTATGTGTCTTGTGATGGGCATTGAAATTGTTACCTTCATATATTCATAAAATTTGATCGGGGCTAAGTTCAATCATTTGCTTTGCCTTGGGCAACGTGATGATTGCTTATACCTGACATCGAGTTCATTTCGGTGACAGATCAACAAAAATTTCAAGGGTCTGTTTTCTTTACAATTTGATTGTGCCCTCGAGATGCCCTGTGGATGATATTGTATACTTGTCTTCGAGATGCCCTGTTGTTGCACAAGAGTATATTTTGTGACGATTTTTGTGTGTCCAGGGAGTAATTCTGTTTAAGGTATATGTTGATGTAATTTGTGAACTCCTGTATTGTTGGATGACAGCTATTAAATATGGGTGAATGGAAAAAGTAGTTGTTTCTCGACCATTACTGTGTGTTGGGGTGATAGGTAGATAGGTCTGTAAATTCTGTCTATCCCTCTTAGCAAGATCAGGTCTTAGCGAACCTGACAACATCTTTGTCAATAAAGCTGAAAGTTCACAAAGGCACATAATTTCTTTACAGATTAGTGTATGGATAACAAGTACCAAAAACAAAAGCAAAGGATTCTCTTTATGTTCAATGTAAAAATGCCCTGAGATCTTTACAAAAGTCCATTTTACTATTTTTACTAAGAAAGAACATTTGTCCGAAAAAAGAACTGTATTGACACTTGCACGTAATGTTGTCATGACCTGTGGTTAAGGGAATAGAGTATGTGTGTGTGTGGGGGGGGGGGGAGGAGGCAACCTTGTGGGTCGGGTCAGACAACACATTTTGGAAATCCCAAACCTCTGTGGTTATAGTCAGCTACTGAACGTTGACACCACAAGTCTGCGGTACCTGAGATAACGTTTATTGTCATTTGCTTCTTTGCTGGGCTTAGAACGACTTTTGCCTCAGGTGATATACATGTAAATGCTCGTGGACTGGGGTGTGTGTTCCAACCGCCATGTTGTTGCAGTCATGATAGTTAGCAGTGTTTTTAAGAAGGTATCTTATTATTCATTTGTTTGTTGTTTTGATCACGTTTTCCCCTCCTGTGCTAGTGTGGTGTGTGTGTGTGTGTGTGTTTTGTGTGTGTGTGTGTGTGTGTGTGTGTGTGTGTTGTGTGTTACGTACGTGCCTGCGAGCGCGTGCTGGTGTGTTTTTGATCATATATGTAAGGTGTGTGCTGAAGTGAGTGAGTGAGTGAGTGTGTGTGTGTGTGTGTGTGTGTGTGTGTGTGTGTGTGTGTGTGGTGTGTGTTGCGTGTGTGTGTGTGTGCGTGCGTGTACGGCATAGTGTGTTTGAGGATGGATTGATGAATGGGTGGGAGAGCTAGTGTGAGTGCGCGCGCGTGCATAAGGGTAAATATGGACAGTGGCGATTGTTTGGGCTAGGATAGTGTTTTGCACGCTTTGTATCTGATGTATAACTCTTTATGACTTTTAAATTTGGTGATTATTTCTTTTTTTTTTTACGGTCCATGTGTTTTAGTATATCGTAGTCAGTGAATAAAGTCACCTGGAAGGCGGGAGTACCGCTGAAAATTTGGGAAATATTTACGTCGATTATGTGTGCGAATGCATTGATTGTGTACTGAACCCTCTGACTCCTGCACCCTGTCCACCGCATCCTGCATTGTCAACTATGCTAGCAAGGCAAAAACCTAACCTTTCATTCCCTCACCCTGTCCACCAGCATCCTGCATTGTCACCATGCTAGCAAGGCAAAACCTAACCCTTTCATTCCTCACCTGTCCACAGCATCCGCATTGTCAACCATGTAGCAAGGCAAAACCTACCTTTCATCCCTCACCCTGTCACCAGCATCCTGCATTGTCAACCATGCTGCAAGGCAAAAACCTAATCCTTTCATTCCCTCACCTATCCACCAGCTTCATGCATGAAGCTGGTGGATAGGGTGAAGGAGTCAAAGGGTTAAGTTTTTGCAGTTAGTAGATAGGGTGCAGGGATCAAAAGGTTTATTTTCTGTTCTTTTTTTATGTTAAAGTACTGTGTGTATTGATACAGCCGTAGCCTGATATGGCTCTACGCAGTCGCTGGTTTTAGCGAACATGAGTTTCAGTTTCAGTTTTTCAAGATGTCTCCGTCTCGAACAATTCCCATATCCACTTAAGCCACTGGTGTCATGTGATGGATAAGTCCGAAATGATCGCTGCATAAACCATAGGCGTGTACATAAGCGCTATGCCTTCATAAGTGGCTCGGCGGGCCCAGTGCTTAGTTGGTTTGAGCGTCGGAGTCACATGCTAATGGTTGTGGTTCGAATCCTGGGGTGCGCTATATATAAAACTGGGCGTCTCACTGTTTGATCTTAACATCATTGTTGTTTGGTGTGTCAGTTAGGATTAGATTGGTCCCCCTTCCCACTTCCGGGATGGTTATCCGTCGGCCATATCACCTGAGGTGGGTGTCGACGTAAAACTGAACCAAATCAAAAGTGGCTCGGCCGGGATAAAGCGAGCACGCGAATAACAGATAAGATTAGCAGTCTGCCACGTCACACTGACAACATTGTAGATAATATTGACGTCATTAAAAACAACAAACAAAAAAACGCCGCTTGCGGTTAATGTGTAAGGGCGCAACTGAAATAAGTGATGCCGGTGAAAAGTGAATTTTCATGTCTTGGAAAACATTTTCATTTTACACATTTTTTTTTTCAAAACACCTATCAAGAAAACGGTATAGACAGATCCAAAATAAGTGTGATGCCCCGTTCAAGCAAACAGGAATCAGGGGAAAAAAAACAAGGAAAAAGATAAGAACGCATATTTAATACAACAAGACAAGACATGCGCCTGTCTTGTCTTGTATTTAAGACGCGTTCTTATTCTTTGCCAGTGCATAGGGTTTTGTAGTGGTTCAGAAATCTGTCAGATAATCGCTGGCAGATTTGGGTGGAGCACCTATGGAGTTGTCCTATAGAATGGGTGAGCACTATAGAGTTGTCCTATAGAGTGATGGAGCACCTATGGAGTTGTCTATAGAGTGGGTGGAGCACCTATGGAGTTGTCCGAGTGTGGTGACTCCTCTTGAATAACTCTTCTTATCTGTCATCGTGTTTTTTGTGGTTCGTGTATAGACCAGGTGTAGAAAGGTCTACAGCTTATAGCGGTTTCAGCTGTAAAGCGTTATGCCTGTGTTGTGTTGTGTCTGAATGGTGCTCGTCCTCGGTGTTATTTACCAGATCTAGTTAGTAATCTATCGTGGGATGGTTTTACTAACGTGGGGTCCTTCCCCCTTTTTTTTTTTTTTTTTTTTTTTTGTACGTGTAATTTACTCACATCACTTAATTTTTCTGTCGCCTGTACCGACGGGTTCTTAGAGAGATGAAGCTTATATCTACAGAATAACGGGAAGCCTGGCAAAAGACTCGTGTAGATGTGAAGTGTGTGTCTAATATTCCATTATCCAGTACCCTCTGAAGCCCTGGTGACTGGTGGTGTAAATTTGAAGGTCTGGCTGGTGACTGGCATTTTGGTCAAGTGGCCAAATCACTTGATTAGCTGTTGTGTGATGTTAATGGTTGACAGGTGTTGTGTGGTGTTAATGGTTGACAAGTGTTGTGTGATGTTAATGGTTGACAACTGTTGTGTGATGTTAATGGTTGACATGTGTTGTCTGATGTTAGTGGTTGACAGATGTTGTGTGATGTTAATGGTTGACAGCCGTTGTCTGATGTTAATGGTTGACAGGTGTTGTGTGATGTTAATGGTTGACAGGTGTTGTGTGATGTTAATGGTTGACAGGTGTTGTGTGATGTTAATGGTTGACAGGTGTTGTGTGATGTTAATGGTTGACAGGTGTTGTGTGATGTTAGTGGTAAACAAGATGTGTGATGTTGATGGTTGACAGGTGTGTGGTGTTAATGGTTGACAACTGTTGTGTGAAGTTATTATTAGTTGACAGGTGTTGTCTGATGTTAATAGTCTACAGTTGTTGTGTTGTGTGAATGTTAATGGTTGACAGGTGTTTTGGGTTTTGATGTTAATGGTTATGACAGGTTGTGTGATGTTTAATGGTTGACAGGTGATTGTGTGATGTTAATGGTTGACAGGTGTTGTGTGATGTTAATGGTTGACAGTGTTGTGTGATGTTAATGGTTGACAAGTGTTGTGTGATGTTAATGGTTGACAGGTGTTGTGTAGATGTGTAATGGTTGACAGGTTTGTGTGAAGTTATGATTGACAGGTACGTGTGATGTAATGTTGACAGGTGTTGTGTAATGTTAATGGTTGACAGTGTTGTGTGATGTTAATGGTTGACAGGTTTGTGTGATGTATAATGGTTGACAGGATTGTGTGGATGTTAATGGTTGACAGCTATGTGTGATGTTAATGTTGACAGGTAGTTGTGTGATGTTAATGGTTGACAGGTGTGTGTGTATGTTGACAGTGTGTGATGTAATGTTGCTTTGTGTGAATGTTAATGGTTGACAGTTGTTGTTGATGTTGATGGTTGATAGTGTGTGTGGATGTTTAATGTTGACAGTGTGTGATTATGTAATGGTTGACAGGTGTTGTGTGATGTTAATGGTTGACAGGTGTTGTGTGATGTTAATGGTTGACAGGTGTGTGGTTATGTGAAATTGTTAATTAATTAGTGACAGTGTTGTGTGATGTTAATGGTTGACAGGTGTTGTGTGGATGTTAATGGTTGACAGTGTTGTAGTGAAGTTGAATGTGTTGTAATGGTGACATGTTGTGATACATGGTTGACAGGTGTTGTGTGATGTTAATGGTTGACAGGTGTTGTGTGATGTTAATGGTTGACAGGTGTTGTGTGATGTTAATGGTTGACGGTCGTTTTGTGATGTTAATGGTTGATGGTCGTTTTGTGATGGTTGACAGTTTGTGTGATGTTAATGGTTGACAGGTGATGTGTGATGTTAATGGTTGACAGGTATTGTGTGATGTTAATGGCTGACAAGTGTTGTGTGATGTTAATGGTTAACAGGTGTTGTGTGATGTTAATGATTGATGGTCGTTTTGTGATGTTAATGGTTGACAGGTATTGTGTGATGTTAATTGTTGACAGTTGTTGTGTGATGTTAATGGTTGACAGGCATTGTGTGATGTAAATGGTTGACAGGTGTTGTGTGATGTTAATTGTTGACAGGTGTTGTGGGATGTTAATGGTTGACAGGCGTTGTGTGATGTTAATGGTTGACAGGTTTTGTGTGATTTTAATGGTTGACAGGTATTGTGTGATGTTAATGGTTGACAGGTGTTGTGTGGTGTTAATGGTTGACAGGTGTTGTGTGATGTTAATGGTTGTCAGGTGTTGTGTGATGTTAATGGTTGTCAGGTGTTGTGTGATGTTAATGGTTGACAGGTGTTGTGTGATGTTAATGGTTGACAGGTGTTGTGTGATGTTAATGGTTGACAGTTGTTGTGTAATGTTAAAGGTTGACAGGTGTTGTGTGATGTTAATGGTTGACAGGTATCGTGTGATGTTAATGGTTGACAACTGTTGTGTGATGTTAATGGTTGACAGGTGTTGTCTGATATTAATGGTTGACAACTGTTGACTGATGTTAATGGTTGACAGGTATTGTGTGATGTTAATGGTTGACAGGTGTTGTGTGATGTTAATGGTTGACAAGTGTTGTCTGATATTAATGGTTGACAACTGTTGTGTGATGTTAATGGTTGACAGGTGTTGTCTGATGTTAGTGGTTGACAGATGTTGTGTGATGTTAATGGTTGACAGGTTTGTGTGATGTTAATGGTTGACAGGTGTTGTGTGATGTTAATGGTTGACAGGTGTTGTATGGTGTTAATGGTTGACAACTGTTGTGTGATGTTATTAATAGTTGACAGGTGTTGTGTGATGTTAATGGTTGACAGGTGTTGTATGATGTTAATAGTTGACAGGTATTGTGTGAAGGTTATGGTTGGCAGGTGTTGTGTAATGTTTATGGTTGACAGGTGTTGTGTGATGTTAATGGTTGACAGGTATTGTGTGATATTAGTCGTTGACAGGTTGTGTGGTGTTAATGGTTGACAGATGTTGTGTGGTGTTAATGGTTGACAACTGTTGTGTGATGTTAATGGTTGACAGGTGTTGTGTGAAGTTTATGGTTGACAGGTGTTGTGTGATGTTAATGGTTGACAGGTGTTGTGTGGTGTTAATGGTTGACAGGTGTTGTGTGATGTAATGGTTGTCAGTGTTGTGTGATGTTAATGATTGACAGGTGTTGTGTGATGTTAATGATTGACAGGTGTTGTGTGATGTTAATGGTTGACAGTTGTTGTGTGATGTTAAAGGTTGACAGGTGTTATGTGATGTTAATGGTTGACAGGTATTGTGTGATGTTAATTGTTGAAAGTGTTGTGTTGATGTTAATGGTTGACAGGTATTGTGTGATGTTAATGGTTGAAAGGTTGTTGTTGATGTTAATGGTTGACAGGTGTTGTGTGATGTTAATGGTTGACAGGTATTGTTGATGTTAATGGTTGACCGGTGTTGTGTGATATTAATTGTTGACAGGTATTGTGTGATGTTAATGGTTGACAAGTGTTGTGTGATGTTAATGGTTGATAGGTGTTGTGTGATGTTAAGGGTTGTCAGGTGTTGTGTGATGTTAATGGTTGGCAGGCGTTGTGTGATGTTAATGGTTGACAGCTGTTGTGTGATTTTAATGGTTGACAGGTGTTGTGTGATGTTAATGGTTGACAGGTATTGTGTGATGTTAATGGTTTACAGGTATTGTGTGATGTTAATGGTTGACACGTATTGTGTGATGTTAATGGTTGACACGTATTGTGTGATGTTAATGGTTGACAGGTGTTGTGTGATGTTAGTGGTTGACACGTATGTGATGTTAATGGTTGACAGGTTTGTGTGATGTTAATGGTTGACAGGTGTTGTGGGATGTTAATGGTTGACAAGTATTGTGTGATGTTAATGGTTGACAGGATTGTGTGATGTTGATGGTTGACAGTATTGTGATGTTAATGGTTGACAGGTGTTGTGTGATGTTAATGGTTGACAGGTATTGTCTGATGTTAATGGTTGACAAGTGTTGTGTGATGTTAATGGTTGACACGTATTGTGTGATGTTAATGGTTGACACGTATTGTGTGATGATAATGGTTGACACGTATTGTGTGATGTTAATGGTTGACACGTATTGTGTGATGTTAATGGTTGACACGTATTGTGTGATGTTAATGGTTGACACGTATTGTGTGATGTTAATGGTTGACAGGTATTGTGTGATGTTGATGGTTGACAGGTATTGTGTGATGTTAATGGTTGACAGGTGTTGTGTGATGTTAATGGTTGACAGATATTGTGTGAATGTTAATGGTTGACAGGTGTTGTGTGATGTTAATGGTTGACAAGTATTGTGTGATGTTAATGGTTGACACGTAATGGTTGACAGGTATTGTGTGTTGTTAATGGTTGACAGGTGTTGTGTGATGTTAATGGTTGACACGTATTGTGTGATGTTAATGGTTGACACGTATTGTGTGATGTTAATGGTTGACAGGTGTTGTGTGATGTTAATGGTTGACAGGTATTGTGTGATGTTAATGGTTGACACGTATTGTGTGATGTTAATGGTTGACACGTATTGTGTGATGTTAATGGTTGACACGTATTGTGTGATGTTAATGGTTGACAGTGTTGTGTGATGTTAATGGTTGACATGTGTTGTTCCAGCCATCACTCAGATCTCTTTGTTTGTTATTGAGTCACATCTGGTCTTGCCTGCTGTTCCTCTAGACATCTCACCTGAAACTTGTTGTCTTCTCTCAAGGGTTAGGTTAATTTATCCTTTGATTTCCGCATCCTGTCCACCAGCGTCATGCATTGTCAACCAATCTAGCAAAGGAAAAACTTAACCCTTTGACTCCCTTACCCTATCCACCAGCTTCTTGCAAAGGGTTATTTTTTTGCATTCAGTGGATTGGGTGTGTGAATCAAAGGGTTATTTTTTGCATTCGGTGGATCGGGTGCGGAGTCAAAGGGTTAATGTCCAGATTTGGTGCTGTAAGGACAATCAGTTTGGGTCGAAAGATTGCACTGACAATCAGTTTGAGTGGAAAGATTGCACTGACAATCAATTTGGGTGGAAAGATGGCACTAACAATCAGTTTGTTTGGAAAGATTGCACTGACAATCAGTTTGAGTGGAAAGATTGCACTGACAGTCAGTTTTGGGTGGACAGATTGCACTGACAATCAATTTGGGTGGAAAGATGGCACTAACAATCAGTTTGTGTGGAAAGATTGCACTGACAATCAGTTTGAGTGGAAAGATTGCACCGACAGTCAATTTGGTTGGAAAGATGGCACTGACAATCAGTTTGGGTGGAAAGATGGCACTAACAATCAGTTTGGGTGGAAAGATTGCACTGACAATCAGTTTGAGTGGACAGATTGCACTGACAATCAGTTTGAGTGGAAAGATTGCACTGACAGTCAGTTTGGGTGGAAAGATGGCACTGACAGTCAGTTTGGGTGGAAAGATGGCACTGACAGTCAGTTTGGGTGGAATGATGGCACTGACAATCAGTTTGGGTGGAAAGATGGCACTGACAATCAATTTGGGTGGACAGATTGCACTGACAATCAGTTTGGGTGGAAAGATGACACTGACAATCAGTTTGGGTGGAAAGATGGCACTGACAATCAGTTTGGATGGAAAGATGGCACTGACAATCAGTTTGGGTGGAAAGATGGCACTGACAATCAGTTTGGGTGGACAGATGGCACTGACAATCAGTTTGGGTGGAAAGATGGCACCGACAGTTAGTTTGGGTGGAAAGATGGCACTGACAATCAGTTTGGGTGGAAAGATTGCATTGACAATCAGTTTGGGTGGAAAGATGGCACTGACAATCAGTTTGTGTGGAAAGATGGCACTGACAATCAATTTGGGTGGAAAGATGGCACTGACAATCAGTTTGTGTGGAAAGATGGCACTGACAATCAGTTCGGGTGTACAGATTTCACCTGACAATCAGTTTGGGTGGAAAGATGGCACTGACAGTCAGTTTGGGTGGAAAGATGGCACAGACAATCAGTTTGGGTGGAAAGATGGCACTGATAATCAGTTTGGTTGGAAAGGTGGCACTAAGAATCAGTTTGGGTGGAAAGATGGCACTGACAATCAGTTTGGGTGGACAGATGGCACTGACAATCAGTTTGGGTGGAAAGATGGCACCGACAGTTAGTTTGGGTGGAAAGATGGCACTGACAATCAGTTTGGGTGGAAAGATGGCACTGACAATCAATTTGGGTGGAAAGATTGTACTGACAGTCAGTTTGGGTGGAAAGATGGCACTGACAGTCAGTTTGTGTGGAAAAATTGCACTGACAATCAGTTTGGGTGGAAAGATGGCACTGACAATCAGTTTGGGTAGAAAGATTGCACTGACAATCAGTTTGGGTGGAAAGATTGCACTGACAATCAGTTTGGGTGGAAAGATTGCACTGACAATCAGTTTGGGTGGAAAGATGGCACTGACAATCAGTTTGGGTGGACAGATTGCACTGACAATCAATTTGGGTGGAAAGATTGCACTGACAATCAGTTTGGGTGGAAAGATTGCACTGACAATCAGTTTGGGTGGAAAGATTGCACTGACAATCAGTTTGGGTGGAAAGATGGCACTGACAATCAAGTTGGTGGAAAGATGGCACTGACAATCAGTTTGGGTGGAAAGATTGCACTGACAATCGATTTGCGTGGACAGATTGCACTGACAATCAGTTTGGGTGGACAGATTGCACTGACAATCAGTTTGGGTGGAAAGATGGCATCGACAGTCAGTTTGGGTGGAAAGATGGCACTGACAATCAGTTTGGGTGGAAAGATGGCACTGACAATCAATTTGGGTGGAAAGATGGCACTGACAATCAGTTTGTGTGGAAAGATGGCACTGACAATCAGTTCGGGTGTACAGATTGCACTGACAATCAGTTTGGGTGGAAAGATGGCACTGACAGTCAGTTTGGGTGGAAAGATGGCACTGACAATCAGTTTGGGTGGAAAGATGGCACTGATAATCAGTTTGGTTGGAAAGGTGGCACTAAGAATCAGTTTGGGTGGAAAGATGGCACTGACAATCAGTTTGGGTGGAAAGATGGCACTGACAATCAATTTGTGTGGAAAGATTGCACTGACAATCAGTTTGGGTGGAAAGATGGCACTGACAATCAGTTTGGGTGGAAAGATGGCACTAACAATCAGTTTGGGTAGAAAGATGGCACTGACAGTCAGTTTGGGTGGAAAGATGGCACTAACAATCAATTTGGGTGGAAAGATTGTACTGACAGTCAGTTTGGGTGGAAAGATGGCACTGACAGTCAGTTTGGGTGGAAAGATTGCACTGACAATCAGTTTGGCTGGAAAGATGGCACTGACAGTCAGTTTGGGTGGAAAGATGGCACTGACAATCAGTTTGGGTGGAAAGATTCCTCTGACAATCAGTTTGGGTGTAAAGATTGCACTGACAATCAATTTGGGTGGAAAGATTGCACTGACAATCACTTTCCGCGGACAGATTGCACTGACAATCAGTTTGGGTGGACAGATTGCACTGACAATCAGTTTGGGTGGAAAGATGGCACTGACAATCAGTTTGGGTGGAAAGATTGCACTGACAATCAGTTTGGGTGGAAAGATGGCACTGACAATCAGTTTGGGTGGAAAGATGGCAGTAACAATCAGTTTGGGTGGACAGATGGCACTGACAATCAGTTTGGGTGGACAGATTGCACTGACAATCAGTTTGGATGAACAGATTGCACTGACAATCAATTTTGGTGGACATATTGCACTGACAATCAGTTTGGGTGGACAGATTGCACTGACAATAAGTTTGGGTGGACATATTGCACTGACAATCAATTCTGGTGGAAAGATGGCACCGACAGTAGTTTGGGTGGACAGATTGCACTGACAGTCAGTTTGGGTGGAAAGATGGCACTAACAATCAGTTTGTGTGGAAAGATGGCACTGACAATCAGTTTGGGTGGACAGATTGCACTGACAATCAGTTTGGGTGGACAGATTGCACTGACAATAAGTTTGGGTGGACAGATTGCACTGACAATCAGTTTGGGTGGAAAGATGGCACCGACAGTTAGTTTGGGTGGAAAGATGGCACTGACAGTCAGTTTGGTGGAAAGATGGCACTGACAAACAATTTGGGTGGAAAGATTGTACTGACAATCAGTTTGGGTGGAAAGATTGCACTGACAGTCAGTTTGGGTGGAAAGATGGCACTGACAATCGGTTTGGGTGGAAAGATGGCACTGACAAACAGTTTGGGTGGAAAGATTGCACTGACAATCAGTTTGGGTTGAAAGATTGCACTGACAATCAGTTTGGGTGGAAAGATTGCTCTGACAATCAGTTTGGGTTTACAGTTTTCTCTGACAATCAGACTGGGTGGAAAGATGGCACTGACAGTCAGTTTGGGTGGAAAGATTGCACTGACAATCAGTTTGGGTGGACAGATTGCAGTGACAATCAGTTTGGTGGAAAGATTGCACTGAGAATCAAGTTGGTGGAAAGATGGCACTGACAATCAGTTTGGGTGTAAAGATTGCACTGACAATCAATTTGCGTGGACAGATTGCACTGACAATCAGTTTGGGTGGACAGATTGCACTGACAATCAGTTTGGGTGGAAAGATGGCATCAACAGTCAGTTTGGGTGGAAAGATGGCATCGACAGTCAGTTTGGGTGGAAAGATGGCATCGACAGTCAGTTTGGGTGGAAAGATGGCACCGACAGTCAGTTTGGGTGGAAAGATGGCATCGACAGTCAGTTTGGGTGGAAAGATGGCATCGACAATCAGTTTGGGTGGAAAGATGGCATCAACAGTCAGTTTGGGTGGAAAGATAGCACTGACAATCAGTTTGTGTGGAAAGATGGCACTGACAATCAGTTTGGGTGGAAAGATGACACTAACAATCAGTTTGGGTGGAAAGATTGCATTGACAATCAGTTTGGGTGGAAAGATGGCACTGACAATCAGTTTGGGTGGAAAAAATGGCACTGACAATCAGTTTGGGTGGAAAAATGGCACTGACAATCAGTTTGGGTGGAAAGATGGCACTGACAATCAGTTTGTGTGGAAAGATGGCACTGACAATCAGTTTGGGTGGACAGATTGCACTGACAATCAGTTTGGGTGGAAAGATGGCACCGACAGTCAGTTTGGGTGGAAAGATGGCACTGACAATCAG
The DNA here is from genome assembly GCA_030674185.1 of Monoplex corrugatus. Classification (NCBI taxonomy): domain Eukaryota; kingdom Metazoa; phylum Mollusca; class Gastropoda; order Littorinimorpha; family Ranellidae; genus Monoplex; species Monoplex corrugatus. The sequence continues at coordinate 76,882,020 of JAPXFY010000018.1, forward strand.
TTTGGGTGGAAAGATTGCACTGACAATCAGTTTGGGTGGAAAGATGGCACTGAGAATCAGTTTGGGTTGAAAGATGGCACTGACAATCAGTTTGGGTGGAAAGATGGCACTAAGAATAAGTTTGGGTGGAAAGATTGCACTGACAATCAGTTTGGGTGGAAAGATGGCACTGACAATCAATTTGGGTGGAAAGATTGCACTGACAATCAGTTTGGGTTGAAATATGGCACTGACAATCAGTTTGGTAGGAAAGATGGCACTGACAATCAGTTTGGGTTGAAAGAGTGCACTGACAATCAGTTTGTGTGGAAAGATGGCACTGACAATCAGTTTGGGTGGAAAGAAGGCACTAACAATCAGTTTGAGTGGAAAGAGTGCACTGACAATCAATTTGGGTGGAAAGATTGCGCTGACAATCGGTTTCGGTGGACAGATTGCGCCGACAAGCCTGTCTTTTGTTCATTGTGTCCAAAGATATCAACATTTGAGGAGTCGCAAATGCGTAATAATTTTAGAAAACAAATTGTGAAGATCAAGACCATCATCATCAGGAGCCTTGCCACATGGCGTTGGCGATCATGGCCTTCCATCTGTTTCTATCTTGTTGACCCAAGCATCTCTTCCACCCTCTTTGTCTTCAGCTACTCTGCAAGTCCGTCCAATATCTTCTCCCTAAGTCTACCTGGTGCTCTCTTTCCCTTCAGTTCTCCCGTTGTGACCAGGTGCTCCACTTCCCCTTTCCTCATAAAATGGCCTATGAATGTTGCCTGTCTTTTCCTAATTTTCCTTATGAATGATGTTCCTGTGTCTGCCTCCATCAAGGCTGTCTCGTTTGTTTTCTTTGCTGTCCATGGAATTCTCAACATTCTTCTTAGAAACCACATCTCGGCTGCCTCAATCTTGTTCTGGCTTTGCTTGTTGACTGTCCACGCCTCACAACCGTATAACAGTATTGGTTCTATATAACATTCAAGACCTTTCTTCCTGATGTTAATCGATAGGCATTTGTTGGTAAGAATGATTTTCATCGTCTTGAATGCTGTTTTGGCTTGGCCGATTCTGCTGGCTATTTCTGATGTGCATCTGCCGTTTGGTGAAATGATCGTTCCCAGATATTTAAACTTATCAACCTGTCTGAAGGTTGTGCCGTTTGCTGTTATTTTGCATGAGGGGAATTCATGTTTTTTACTGATTACCATGACTTCAGTCTTCCTGCAGTTTAGTTCCAACCCCTTACCTTTGATTTCTATTTCTAGTACATTCACAAGGTTTTGTAGGTCCCTTTAATTTTCTGCAATTAGCACGGTGTCATCTGCGTATCGAATGTTGTTTATCATTTTTCCTCCAACCTTTAATCCAGGGTCTTCTAGGTTTCTCATGATGTTTTCGTAGTAAAGTGAAAACAGATCTGGTGACAAAACACAACCCTGTTTGTCAGGAGAGTATAATAATAATAATAATAATAATAATAATAATAATAATAATAATAATAATAATAATAATAGTAATAATAATAACAATAATAATAATAATAATAAATCACATTTATATAGCGCTATTCTCCCACACATAGTAAGGACTCACTGCGCTTTACATTAATTAGTTCATACAGTAATATACTTTGGTGGAAACTCATATGAAAGAGGAGTAGGCATCGTAATGGACAGGGACAAATCAAGAGTAGTTAGGGGATACTGGGCTGTGTCCGACTGAGTTTTGCTGGTTAAATTGGGAGGCAGGCCATTTGATATCAACATCATTCGGGTGTATGCACAAACATCCGCAAGTACTCAGGAAGACATCGACAACTTCTACGAAGTATTAGAGATGGCCAAGGCCCAATGTAAATCACAAGAAGTTACAGTAATAATGGGAGATTGTAATGCTAAAGTGGGACAGGATAGGGTGGAGGATATAGTTAGACCTCATGGCCTTGGTAACAAAACGAAAGGGGAGGGAAACTTGTAGAATGGGCACAGATGAACGAGTGCATAGTAGGAAACACTTGGTTTGAGCAGCCTAATAGAAGAAAATGGACTGTGATGAGTCCAGGAGATAATACCAAATATCAGATTGACGACATCCTGATTAATAAAAGATTAAAAATTCTTTACTGTCAGCAAAAACACTACCAGGCGCAGACTGCAGCAGTAACCGCAATCCTGTAATGGGAAGATTTGGCTGAAATTAAGGAAAAGGAAACAGACCAAAAGCAACATCAAACTAAATCTTGGACTCTTAAAGACAGATGAAGTGATACATAAAAAATTTAATGTACATGTTCAAAACAAGTTCAGTGCTCTGGAAGACGTTATTGACAGTGAGGAACAATGGACAAAGTTGAGAAATTCGATAAATGAAGCTTGTGAAGAAATCCCTGAAGTAGATAGAAAAACAAAAAAGAACTGGATGACAACAGATTTTAGGCTTGATGGAGGAAGGCAAAGAGAAACGAGGAGATATATAAGAAGATTAAGAAATCAGGAATAGGTGCAGTGAAGCTAAGGAAGCTTGGCTGAAAACAAAATGCAAAGAAATAGAAGACCGACACAAAACAGATCCTCAGGGATTGTACAGACGAATTGAAGAAATTGTCCACAGGAAAAATACATGCACATCGACTGGTTGCTTACAACCGAAAGATGGTGCACTTATGGAAAAAGACAAAATAGTAGACAGATGGGGAGAGTACATTAAAGACCTTTTTGAAGATAACAGAAACGAACACATTATAAGAAAGAACTTTAAAGGACCACCCGTAATGAAAGATGAAGTTAGAGCAGCACTGAAAACGATGAAACCAGGAAAATCCTCAGGACCAGACAACATTACTACAGAGATGATTGAAGCCCTGGAGGAATTTGGTACTGAAAAAATAACAGTCGTCCTAAATAAAATTTATGACACAGGAAAAATCTCCAAAGATATGTGGAAATCAATTTTCATTGCACTTCCAAAGAAGACAGGGGCTGTAGAATGCGAACTCCATCGCACAATCAGTTTGATGAGTCATGTAACAAAAATCCTATTAAGAATAATCATGATGAGGACAAGGAATAGAATCAAAAGAGAAATAGCAGATGAACAGTGTGGATTTGTGGAAGGGAAAGGAACTATTAATGCCATATGCATCCTAAGAACTATCATAGAGAGGTCAATCGAGATGAATAAGGATTTTATATTTTATGCTTTGTTGATTATATCAAGGCTTTCGATCGGGTAAGACATGAAGAATTGATCAACCAACTAGAAAGACTCAATATTGATGGAAAAGATCTACGAATAATCAGAAATATGTATTGGGAACACACAGTTGCAATGAGAATAGAAAACGATATAAGCTCTTTCCAAAACATCAAAAGAGGAGTCAGATCAAAACCATATGGATCTAAAAAGTGACTAAATTCAGTACGTGAATAAAATACGTGACTAAATTTCAAATCAGTTTTGACTGCTGTAACACTTTGTCATTGATCTCAATTCAGGTTTAGTTCACTCCCTATGGTGATGCCGGGGCTCTTTCAATACAAACAGTATCCCCACCTTCTGGAAATTCGGTGCTAGAAATGTCCTCTTTTTTGTCACTCTCTTTGTTTCTGCCTTGTTCCTTAGGTTTTTGTCATTTCTTCCTATCATTTTTCTGCCTTGCTGGTCTATTCACTTGTATGTGTTCGATAAAGTCTCACGTACTTTCTCTCAGAATTGATAATTGGGTACATGTATTAAGTGCATGCGGAAACAATTTAGGTAATTTAGGCTCGTTTTTATATATGCTTTAGTATGTTACCTCAGTTATGTTTATAATTTGTATCAGGTTTGTTTTTTTTTTTAATCACTTTTGTGATAAATTGGACGGAGTAGCCAACACCCGGGACATCTCTTTAGATTATACGTGCGAATACATTGATATGTGTACGTTTTAATTTTCTTTTCCTTTTTTCCCTATTGAAGTATTGGGTTTGTTTTGAAATGGTTGTAGCCCTGATATGGCTTTATGCAGTCACCTGGGCTTTAAACAAAACTCACAATAACAGTACCGTAATAAAGATGGTGCATATATAGAAATGTCTGAGTGCATTGGATCCCTCTTCAGAAAACCCTAACCCCGACATTCTATCATTAGGTTGATAAAAGACAAATACGAAATTGTAGGCTACAGATATAGTGACGTTCACCGTTACGGCGCCGATGTCGCATCTTTGCGATGAGTACATGTGACGTTACTCTTGTGGCAATCGCTCTTTCCTTTGAGAGAGAAAAGAGGTCATATTTTGCACACGGCACGGGGATTTCCCTAACTTTTTAGCAAGACAAGTGGTTGTTATTGAATAGTGACTGCTGTTTAAAACCCAACCGACTTCGTAGAGCCATATCAGGGCTGTAACTAGTTCAAAACACACAATACTTCAACAGGAATAAAAAAAAAGAAGAAAAAAAAAGAAAATTAAGTACACATATCAAAGCATTCGCACATACACGCTAAGGAAATGCCCCTGGCGTTGACCATTTCGCTAAAAAAAAAACACCTGAATATAAATTCAAACATAGATAAGGACACTAAAACATATATAAAAACGGGCCTAAATAACCTAACATTATTTTCGCATATCTCTTATTCCTACAGCCAAAAATGCGCTCAACACATGTACCCAATTATCTGTCCTAAGAGACAGTACATAAGACTTTATCGAACACATACAGGTGAATGAACCAGCAAGGCAGAAAATGATAGGAAGAAATAACAGAAAGCAAAGGAACAAGGCAGAAAATGACAGGAAGAAATGACAGAAAGCAAAGGAACAAGGCAGAAAATGATAGGAAGAAATAACAGAAAGCAAAGGAACAAGGCAGAAAATGATAGGAAGAAATAACAGAAAGCAAAGGAACAAGGCAGAAAATGATAGGAAGAAATAACAGAAAGCAAAGGAACAAGGCAGAAAACGATAGGAAGAAATGACAGAAAGCAAAGGAACAAGGCAGAAAATGATAAGAAGAAATGACAGAAAGCAAAGGAACAAGGCAGAAAACGATAGGAAGAAATAACAGAAAGCAAAGGAACAAGGCAGAAAATGATAGGAAGAAATAACAGAAAGCAAAGGAACAAGGCAGAAAACGATAGGAAGAAATAACAGAAAGCAAAGGAACAAGGCAGAAAATGACAGGAAGAAATAACAGAAAGCAAAGGAACAAGGCAGAAAATGATAGGAAAAAATAACAGAAAGCAAAGGAACAAGGCAGAAAATGATAGGAAGAAATAACAGAAAGCAAAGGAACAAGGCAGAAAATGATAAGAAGAAATAACAGAAAGCAAAGGAACAAGGCAGAAAATGACAGGAAGAAATAACAGAAAGCAAAGGAACAAGGCAGAAAATGACAGGAAGAAATAACAGAAAGCAAAGGAACAAGGCAGAAAATGATAGGAAGAAATAACAGAAAGCAAAGGAACAAGGCATAAACATAGTGAGTGACATAAAAGAGGAAATGTCTAGCACAGAATTCCCAGAAGGTGGGGATACTATTTATACTAAAAGAGCCCCCAGGATCCCCACGGGGGGAGGGGGGAGACAACTGGTTAAAAATAGGGAAGTTATAAGCATTTAAAGGCAGTGACTGTTGTTACTTCTGCGGTTGCATAAAACCCCTGGCGCTGGGAGTTTCTGAATTCCAGTATGTCTGGCACTGAAATGGTTCAGATGTATCATCATCATCATCATCAGGTGCCTTGCCGCATGGCGTTGGTGATCATGGACTGCCATCTGTCTCTAGCTCTTGTTGTCCCAAGCATCTCTTCCACCCTCCTCGTCTTCAGCCACTCCGCAAGTCCGTCTAGCTTTTCTCCCTGGGTCTACCTGGTGGTCTCTTTCCCTCCAGCTTTCCCGTTGTGACTAGGTGCTCCAAATCCCCCTTCCTCATAAAATGGCCTATAAATGTTGCCTGTCTTTTCCTAATTTTCCTCATGAGAATCTACTTGTGTCTGCCTTCATCAAGACTGTCTCGTTTGTTTTCTTTGCTGTCTATGGAGCTCTCAACATTCTTCTTAGAAACCACATCTCGGCTGCCTCAATCTTGCTCTGGTTTTGCTTGCTGACTGTCCATGTCTCACATCCGTACAACAGAACGGGTTCTATATAACATTCAAGGACTCTCTTCCTGATGTAAATCCTTATTCATCTCAATTGACCTCTCTATGATAGTTCTTAGGATGTATATGGCATTAATAGTTCCTTTCCCTTCCACAAATCCACACTGTTCATCCGCTATTTCTCTTTTGATTCTATTCCTTGTCCTCATCATGATTATTCTTAATAGGATTTTTGTTACATGACTCATCAAACTGATTGTGCGATGGAGTTCACATTCTATAGCCCCTGTCTTCTTTGGAAGTGCAATGAAAATTGATTTCCACATATCTTCGGGGATTTTTCCTGTGTCGTAAATTTCATTGAGGAGGACTGTTATTTTTTCTATGCCAAATTCCTCCAGGGGTTCAATCATCTCTGTAGTAATGTTGTCTGGTCCTGGGGCTTTTCCTGGTTTCATCTTTTCAGCGCTAGGGGTGGTCCTTCAAAGTTCTTTTTTATAATGTGTTCTTCGTTCAGACGTAATGGGTTTGAATTTGCTGATGCAGCTTGTTTATACAGTCTTGTGCTGTGATCAACAGGTCTATTTGTTGATGCAGCTTGTTTGTAGTCTTGTGCTTGTGCTGTGATCAACAGGTCTAACAGATATATGTATTAGCACTGAATCTCAAAACGTGTGTGTGTCTGTATGTAAGTATGTGTGTGTGTGTATGTGTGCGTGTGTGTCTGTGTGTGTGTCTGTGTGTGTGTATGTGTGTGTGTGCGTGTGTGTATGTGTGTGTGTGTGTGTGTGTGTGTGTGTGTGTGTGTGTGTGTGTGTGTGCCTCAGTTGCAGTGGAGGTACATGGAGCACAAAATTAGTGGATTATTTTAAGTGCCAGAAACAACAATGTATCAGCAAAGCTTCTCTAAAGTGTACCTACTATAGTCTGCTACAAAATGAGTTATTATAACACACCTACAGCTGTTTGTTTCTGTCTAAACGTCTCCAACATGGACTAGTAAAACAGAGAAAAATTATGAAACCATCGCCATCTACGCATAAGCTTCTACCTTCTGTTTCTTCCCTGTATCTGGTGATAGTATTCCACTTTCTGCTAGACAGTGGCAGCAGCCAGACTCCTCGGAATGAAAACTTGACTTTCGGCGTGATCTTGCCGCAGAACAACACTTACTTCTGGTCGTTGCCTAAAACTCGTTTCGCCGTGGAGTTTGCGCTGGAGACGATAGAGAAAAGACAACTGCTGCCTGGTCTGACCGTCAGGGCCGACTACCGGGACTCCAAATGCTCGGAGACGGACGGTCCCCTGGAGGCCATCGACATGTACACCCAGCAGTCGGCTCAGGTGTTTCTGGGTCCGGCCTGTGACTACGCTGTGGCGCCCATCGCCCGCTTTACCAAACGATGGGAGATCCCCGTCATCACGGCTGGAGCTTTGGTCAAGGTTGGGCTGGATGTCTTGGCCAGGTTATGAGACGTTGTTGGTGTTGGTGTTGGTGTTGGTGTTGGTGTTGATGATGATGATTATGATGATGTTGATGCTGTGGTCGTAACTGTAATTGTTGTTGATTAGGATGATTTTGATGGTCATCTTTACTCTCTTTATTCCCTATATATAGATAGACACACACATATACATATATATGTATATATATGTGTATATATATATATATATATATATATATATATACACACACACACACACATTTATATATATATGTATATATATACATATCTCTCTCTCTATGTGTGTGTGTGTGTACAGAGGATTGTCCATCTAACCCGAATCGGTATTCCGGTTTTGTTGAACCATTAGACATGAATTCAGCTTACAAACTGATAACCACTAATACAAAAATCTTGAAACAAGCAGACATATCTAACATTGTGTTTCAGACGACTTGTTTCCTGCTAGTTTTTTAAAAACATATTCACACATACACGAAGCACAACGTTTACGTTATGGTCACAGCTGTTTTTAACTCACTACCCAACTTTTCACAGCACCATTACAACCATATTCTGTAAACGCAGAATATTAGTGTCGAAAATACTCATTCTCTCTTTTGTTTGTTTTCTTAGATAGAAATGTATCCTGGGCATGCGTATAAAAATATTCAGCATTAACTGTGGCTTTGAACTTATTCTGATGCAATGCCATGATATTTCATGGCATATGATATATAATTGATGAAAACCGACATGTTCCCAGCAACCATAGCAACCAACAAAGTAATCCAACAATTAAACCATTAACAAGGTCTTGTCATAATTATTTACGCCAGTATGCCATGGTCTTACAAGTTACGTGTGTCGATGAACAGGAAGACAGACAGACAGACAGACACACACACACACACACATACACGCACCAAACACATACATACGTACGCACACACAAGCACACACAAATACACACATACATACACACACACACACACGCACAAACATACACACACATACAAACGCATACACATATACCCATCATCATCATCATCATCAAGTGCCTTGCCGCATCGCGTTGGCGATAATGGACCTCCATCCATCTCTATTTCTTGCCGTCCCAAGCATCTCCTCCACTCTCCCCGTCCTCAGCCACTCCGCAAGTCCATCTAGCATTTTCTCCCTGGGTCTACCTGGTGCTCTCTTTCCCTCCAGCTTTCCCGTTGTGACTAGGTACTCCAAATCCCCTTCCTCATAAAATGGCCTATAAATGTTGCCTGTCTTTTCCTAATCTTCCTTATGAGTGATCTACTTGTGTCTGCCTCCATCAAGACTGTCTCGTTTGTTCTCTTTGCTGTCTATGGAACTCTCAAATTTCTTCTTAAAAACCACATCTCGGCTGCCTCAATCTTGCTCTGGCTTTGCTTGCTGACTGTCCACGCCTCACATCCGTACAACAGTAGGCCTATTGGTTCTATACACACACACACACACACACACACACACACACACACACACACACACACACACACACACACACACACACACACACACACACTAAGCGTACGCACACACACACTAAACGTACACATACACTCGCACGCACGAATACTTACAACCCTTAGCAATCTGATGAAGCTTGATCGTCCTAATGTTCTGATTGTTTTTCTCTTGTTGGTTAAAGTGTTTGATGTTACTTTATATGATACAATGCCTTCATGATTTCATAGATTCATTCACCCCATAGACACCTCTTTATCGTTTTTTATTTTTTCGTTTAAAAGCAGGTACCAGAATAGACGTTAAAAGATATAACGAACACACACACACACACACACACACACACACACACACACACACACACACACACACACACACACACACACACACACACGCACGCACACACACACACACACACACACACACACGCACGCACGCACAGACACACGCGCACACACACACACTCACACACACACACACACACACACACACACACAAACATGCACACAGACATACAAACACGCGCGCGCGCACACAGACATACACACACAAACACACACAGACTGGGATAGAGGGAGAGACAGGCAGGCAGGCAGACAGACAGACAGACAGAAACAGAGAGGGAGAGAATTTTCTGGAACACATACCACAAACAAACAACAACAAAGAAACTACCAATCTCAACTGGTCTCCCAACAGGCTTTCGGAAACAAACGTGAGTATCCCCTGCTGACTCGCCTCATGGGCCCGTACTCCAAAGTGGCGGATTTCATCATCACCATCTTCCAGCACTTCAACTGGAAGACAGGGAGTCTGCTATACCACGACATCGGCAGTGGGAAAGGGGAGAGGTCGGACTGTTATTTCATCATGGAGGCCGTCTACCTGGCGCTCTACAAGTACACAAAACAGCAGCCCTGGTTTAAAAGTTTCGATCAGAACAAAGTACAGGGACCTAAAGGCTACCTGGAGATCCTTGGAAAAGCCAAACTCCATGCTAGAAGTAGGTTTGAGAACAAACTTTTACTTGTTATAATAAAACATTTTTGTACAGAGCTATACCTCCACAGTGGGGATGTCGGGGGCTCTTTCAGTGTGAATAACATCCCACCTAGAAATTCTGTGCTAGAAATTTCCTCTTCTGTCACTCTCTTTGTTTCTTTCTTCCTCCTTTGCTTTCTGTCATTTCTTTCTATCATTTTCTGCCTTGCTGGTCCATTCACCTGTATGTGTTCGATAAAGTCTTACGTACTTTCTCTTAGGATTGATAATTAGGAACATATATTAAGTGCTTTTTTGGCTTTAGGGAAATGAGATATGCACAAGCAGTTTTAGGTAATTCAGGTCAGTTTTTAAGTAACTTGTAGTGTCCTTAGTTTTGCTTAAATTTGAGGTCAGGTATGTTTTTATAGAATCACCTGTGCGATAAATTGGATGGAGTGGTCAACATTAGGGTCATCTCCTTAGAGTATGTGCACGAATGCAATAATATGTGTACTTAAATTTCTCTTCCTTTTTTTTTTCCTGTTCAAGTATTTTGTATGTTTTGAAATAATTATAGCCCTGATTTAGCTATACACAGTTGGCTGGGCTTTAAACAAACAAACAAACAAAAAGAAAAAAAGCTATATCCTAAACTCATTTGGACTCTGTGCACATCACACATTTTACAGAATACAAAGTGTGAGACATACGGAAACATTAATACACTATAACACTACACAGATCAGATTACACACGTTAAAAAACGTACACAAATACACAAACAATGTTTATACAAATACACTATAACACTACACAGATCAGATTACACACAATAAAAAACGTACACAAATACACAAGTAAGCTTACTAACAATGTCTATACAAATACACTATAACTCTACACAGATCAGATTACACACATTAAAAAACGTACACAAATACACAAGTAAGCTTACTAACAATGTCTATACAAATACACTATAACTCTACACAGATCAGATTACACACATTAAAAAACGTACACAATACACAAGTAAGCTTACTAACAATGTCTATACAAATACATCTAAATCATTGTCACAGAAAAGTATACATGCATGACTGAACACATGATGTCACATGATCGGTGAATGGAAGTGATCTGTGTGAAAGCACAGTCGTTTCTTCTGTACAATGGTGATGCCTGAACGTACAGCCTGTTTCCAGGCACAGCGATGTGTTGACGTCTTCGCTGGTGTCCTCGCCGGTATCAGCAGACTTCAGGTCACGTTTGCAAACGTCCCTGTATCACAGCAGTGGGCGCCCTGTGGGCCGGGATCCCACAGCGAGCTTTCCATCAGGATATCTTTTGGCATGTGACCCTCATGCACGCGGCAGACATCGCACAGGCAGCGTAGTCATCATTGTGTGAAGGGCATACGTACTTGGCATGCTGGCTTGGTCCAGATAATGCCCAGGATCTGGCACAAACACAGCAAGTGGAAGCTATTGAGATGGTGCTCTCAGCACATATAGGTTGTTCAGCTGTTGCTGTGGTAAGAAGGGTCCACAGTATGCTGGCTCTTACACTCCAGTCTTGGTGGCTGAGGTGAGATTGTTATTTTCCCACACTGTCCTCGACAAACTTGACCATGGCACCGGCAGCTTTCCCTATCTGCCTGCTGAGCTCTTGGTCAAGGAACAGGACAGCTTGACCATGGCACCGGCAGTTTTCCCTATCTGCTGTTGAGTTCTTGGTCAAGGAACAGGACAGCTTGACCATGGCAGCAGCACTTTCCATATCTGCCTGTTGAGCTCTTGGTTGAGGAACAGGTTGCTAGAGACTGTCGATCTTAGGTAGGTGAATGTGTTTACCACTTGGAGGGTGTAGTCGATGCTGGGGACTTTTCTGATATTCTGTTCCATGATCTATCTTCTTCAGACTGAAGATGAGGCCAAACTGTTGGAAAGTATGCAATAGGGAGTTGACTATCCTATGGAGACTAAGCTGTGTGTAAGATGTCAATGCGGCATCATCATTGGAATAATCTTCGTTACATGTAAATGACATATGTATCTGTGCATCTTATCTTCAAAAAAAGGAACACACACACACACACACACACACACACACACACACACACACACACACACACACACACACACACACACACACACACACACACACACACACACACACACACACACATATATATATATAGCGCATACAGTACAAACTAGACACCATGTGCTACAAAAGCCTCAATAACGCAGCCCCCGATTACCTGTCAAGCCTACTTGAGATCTATGTTCCCTCACGTACCCTCCGCTCTGCCTCCGATCCTCTGACTTTTCGCTTTCCACGCACTAAGCTCAATACCTATGGTCCACGAGCCTTCTCTGTTTCTGGTCCACTCTCCTGGAACAAACTTCCTCTCTCAGTCCGTCAGCAACCTACTTTTGCCTCCTTCAAGTCCGCTCTCAAAACTCACCTTTTCTCCTCTGCATAAAATCCTAACCTCACTCAACCCCCCTCTGCAGCCTGTCTCCGCTCGGAGGGGAATCACTTTGTTTTAATATATAATTGTATATGATGTGCTCTCTGTGGTTTTCCATTGGTTTTATTCTTGCTTTTATTGCTTTTATTCTTTTCTCCCCATTTGTGGCCATGCATGTGTGTGTGTGTGTGTGTGTGTGTGTGTGTGTGTGTGTGTGTGTGTGTGTGTGTTGTGTGTGTGTGTGTGCGTGCGTGCGTGCGTGGTGTGGTGGTGTGTTCTTTTCGGCGCTTGGATTTGATTTTGTCGAGATTTGCGCTATATAAATATTGTAATTATTATGTATGCATGTGCGTACGTATGTATGTATGTATGTTTGTATTTATACGCTTAGATTTATGTATGTATGTATGTATGCATGTATACGCTCAGCTTAGATTTATGTATGTAAGTATGTAAGCATGTATGTATGCATGTATACGCTCATATGTATGTAGGTATGTATGCATGTATACGCTCAGCGCTTAGATTTGATTTTGTCAAGATTTTGCGCTATATAAATAAAATATATTATTATTATTATTATTATAAAGTAATTAAATAAATAACTAAAGGTCTGAATCACAACACAACTAGCTATTCTGTATAAAGTCATCAGGCATGATAGAACCCCCACCCCCACCCCCACCCCAAATCAATGCACAAAGCCTCGGCGGTCTATCTACTAGGTGAAGACAGTATTTTCTTAATCACAGCCCCGCCAGTCTGTCGTTCACTTCCGAGGAAAGACATGGCCCAAAGGAAGGCTAGGCAGTACACTTGGTATCAAAGCTTGGATGCAGGACAAACATTCACACACTCATTTCAAAAGGTACTGAGCAAAATGGTCATCCATTCATAAATGCATTTTTTATTCAGACATGTAAGAGAAAAGATGCAATTCAAGCAGGCAAAGCGTCAATAACGCGTATGTGTACGCATATGTGTTTTGTGTATGTATGTGTCGAATACCAGGTAGACCCAGGGAGAAAATGTTGGACGGAATTGTAGGGTGGGAGAGGGTGGGAGATGTACTTGCAGAGACGGGGGATAGATTCGTGTGGAAGGCCATGATCGCCAACGCCATGCAGCAGGGCACATGATGATGATGATGATGATGACGATGATTTGTATTTGTGTAGTATATGTGTATGTGTGTGTGTCTGTCAGTCTGTCTATGTATCTGCGTCTGTGTGTTTGTCTCTGTATCTGTGCAAGCGCGATTGTGTGTGCGTGCGAAAGGTTATACCTACGTGCGCGCGTGTATATTTGCGTGTGAGTGTGTTTGTGTGTGTGTGTGTGTGTGTGTGTGTGTGTGTGTGTGTGTGTGTGTGTGTGTGTGTGTGCGCGCGCGCGCGCGCGGGAGCACGTATAATTATGTGTGCCCGTGTTTCTGTTCCAGTCTTTGTGATTTGTGCCTCCCCTGATGCGATACGAGAGTTAATGATTCAGTCACACAACCTTCAGCTTCATCTTGGAAACGCCGCTTTCTTCAGCATCGAACTTTTCAGCAGGTCAGTTAGTTCTCCACTATTCCATCTCTGTCTCTCTCTGTCTCTCAATGTGTCTCTGTCTCTCTGCCTCTCTGTCTCTCTTTTTCATTCTCTCTCTCTCTTTCTCTCTCTCCTCTCCTCTCTCTCTCTCTTTCTGTCTGTCTCTCCTCTCTCTTGCTGTCTCTCTCTCTCTGTCTCCCTCTCTCTCATATATATTGGAATATATATGTGTGTGTAACCATTTGACTCCCGCACCCCATCCACCAACAGCAAAAGCTTAACCCTTTGGTTCCCTCATCCTATCCACCAGCTTCCTGCAGGACAATGGTGGATAGGGCGAGGGAGTCAAAGGGTTAAATTTTTGCTTTGCTAGCATGGTTGACAATGCAGGATGCAGGTGGGCAGGATGTAGGAGTCAAAGGGTTACAGCACGCGGACACACACACACACGCGATCGCGCGCGTGCATTACACCACACACACACTCGCACACACACACACACACACACACACGCACAGACACACACACACACACACACACATACACACACATCACACACACACACTCACTTCACGCACACACTACACACATTCACACACACATATGCACACACACATATGCACACACACACATGCATACACACACACACACATACACAACACACACACACACACACACACATCACATACACACACACACACACACGTACAAACACACACACACACATACATGCATACACACACACATATACAACAAAACACACACATCATACACACACAAACACATACTACACACACACACACACACACACACACACACACACACACACACACACACACACACACACACACACACACACGCGCGCGCGCGCGCGCATATACACACATGCACACAAACACACACTGCACACACACACACACACACACACACACACACACACACACACACACACACACACACACACACACACAACTCTGAGCAATCTGATGTAGACTGATCGTTTTAAATGTTGTGATTGCTTTTCTCTTGTTTGACGTTACCTTATAAGATACAAAGCCTTTATGATTTCATAGATTATTCCTCCGCATATTCACAAAATTTTATCTTATCTTATGTATATATGTATTTATTTATATGGGGTGTAGGGGCTCTGGATAGAGGTAGTACCTTTGGTGTCTGGCTGCTGCACTCTATCTGGTAGGGTGGACGGGCATCACTGGTCCTCGTCCATCCTCTAAATCTCTCACGTGCTGGCTCCAAGCGCCACACCCCGGGACCTCGCCTTAGCAGGCGTGCCAAACCACGTGAGGGGGTGATGTTAACACTGCATCACTGGGCGAATAACCTCCACGATGCAGGTTACCGGCCAAGGCGGATGAAGTTCCTCAAGGAACTCAACGGCTATGTGTTCAAGACCAAGGCGAACCACCTAGATGGAGGACGTCGGCTGTGGTCTGGCATGGAGAGGGATGGGCTCCGCCATGCGACATAGCCCAAGACACACTAAATGAAGATTACAACCAAAACTCAATCCATGCCGGCCCGGTCGTCGCCCAGAACAAGGACTGCGCCTTCCGTTGCTGGCCATCAGGGCGGAGGTGAAAAGTATGCGACTGTTGGACCAAAATCACTACGTACAAGACACAATATTACTATTGGCACCTGGAATGTGAGATCGCTGAGAACAGCAGGAAAAGTTGCAGAACGAACACATGAAATGAAGAGATACCGATGGAACGTCCTTGGGCTCTGTGAAGTACGATGGAAAAATCTCGGAGAAACGTCAATCCCAGAAGGCCACAAACTCTACTTCGGTGGCAGTGAAGACAAACATGAGCGTGGAGTATTTTCCTCATTCACAAAGACACTGTGAATGCCATCATGGGATGCCGACCAGTCTCTAGCAGACTCAATTCCATTCGCCTGAAGGCTTCACCTTTTAACATCACCATCATCCAAGCTTATCCTTCCAATCCACCCCTCACCCCATCACCTTCTCCTGTGTCTATCGACCCCCACCTAGCTCTGCCAACAAACTCACCACATCCATGTTTCTCTCTGACTTTGACCAACTGCTTGACCACTACTGCCTCTTACCTGGAAATCTCATCATTCTAGGTGATATCAATGTCCACTATGACAACACTCACCGTTATGACACAAGACATATCATCAACTCTCTGTCCAATCATAATATGACTCAACACATTTCTGAACCAACCCATCAAAAAGGTCACATTCTTGACTGGATCATTTCTCGTGATCATCACAATTCCGCTACTGACAACTGCTTAGTTCTTTCTACACGTCTAACTTCAGCCCTTCCATCTGACCACTCTGCAATTCTCTGTTCTCTCGACATTTCTCCTCCTTCCCGTACCATGCGCACAGTGACTCGACGCAATCTCAAATCTATCGACCTCTCCACATTTTCATCTGATGCCTCCCGTCTCCTTTCTGAAAAGTCACATAACCTTGCCGATGAATTCTATACTACTCTCCACCATCTTCTGGACACTCATGCTCCAGCCACAACCCGTCTTTTACCTGACCGCCCCCCTACCCCCTGGCTCACTCATGAGATCGCCTGTGCAAAACGTGCCCGCCGCAGAGCAGAGCGCCGCTGGCGCAAATCCAAACTCACTGTACACAGGCAACTTTTCCAAGCCTCTAAAACAAAAGTATCCACCCTCATTGCATCAGCAAAAACAAGCTATTTCCAAACCAAAATCCTGAATGCCTCTTCTTCAAAAGAACTCTTTACAACCATGAATCATCTCCTTGGCACACGAAAAGATTTACCTCTCCCAACAAAACATACAAATGAAGAACTCCCATCTGTATTCTCCAACTATTTCACCACCAAAATACAAACTCTTCGTGACAGGCTTGACAGGACACCCTGTCAACCATGCCCACCTGACCCTTCCTTCTCTGGCACACCTCTCACTACTTTTACCCCAGTCTCACAAGAAGAAATTCTCAACACAATCAGATCCATGTCGTTCAAAACCTGCGAACTGGATCCTCTTCCAGGTTCTGTCTACGCCGACTGTCTCCCTACTCTCCTCCCATTCATCACTGACATCATCAACACTTCTCTTCAAACTGGAACTGTCCCAGATTCTTTCAAGTCTGCTATTGTTCACCCTCTCCTCAAGAAACACAATTTAGATCCAAATGAACTGAAAAATTACCGGCCTATCTCTAATCTCTCTTTCTTGTCAAAACTCCTTGAAAAAGTCGTCCTCAACCAGCTGAACTCTCACCTGTCTGCCAACAATCTCCTCAATCCTTTCCAGTCAGCCTACCGCCAGTGCCATAGCACTGAAACTGCCCTACTACACATTCTCAACAATCTCCTCCTTGCAACTGATACTGGCAAAGTCTCTCTCCTCACACTCCTTGATCTGTCTGCAGCCTTTGATACCATTGATCATGGTATTCTCCTTTCTAGACTTCATCATACTTTTGGCATCTCTGACATTGCTCTGTCTTGGTTCACTTCATACCTATCAAACAGAAAACAAACCGTTCTCATCAATGGCACTTACTCTCAACCTGCATACCTGACCTGTGGTGTTCCACAAGGATCTGTCCTTGGCCCTGTTCTTTTCACTCTTTACACCTCCCCCCTGTCCACCATCACCAACTCCCATTCTATAAAACACCACTTCTATGCTGATGACACCCAACTTCAAGACAGTGACTCACCTGATAATATACAGCGCCTGTTGACTCGCACCACTGAGTGTTACTCGGACATTAAGAACTGGATGACACACAATAGACTTCAGCTTAATGACGACAAGACAGAAGCTATCCTCATTGGCACCCGTCAGAAACTTTCTCAGCTGCCTCCTCTTTCTCTCCCATTATGTAACACATCAGTCCCAATTTCTGATTCAGCTAAAAACCTTGGTGTCTGCATTGACTCTACCCTCTCCATGAACAACTTTGTTTCTCAAACTGCCAGATCCTGCTACTATCATCTCCATCGTATAAAGCTGATCAGGAAGTATCTCTCTGTCGAAACAACTGCAAAACTCGTTCTCTCCTTCATAATGTCTCGCATTGACTATTGCAATTCACTCCTGTCTGGTCTTCCTGCCTCCACCATTCACATCCTACAGCGCATTCAAAACAATGCTGTACGCCTTGTACTCAAAAAGAAAAAAGCTGACCACATATCTCCTCTCCTGGCACAACTTCACTGGCTCCCTGTATCAAAGCGCATACAGTACAAACTAGACACCATGTGCTACAAAAGCCTCAATAACGCAGCCCCCGATTACCTGTCAAGCCTACTTGAGATCTATGTTCCCTCACGTACCCTCCGCTCTGCCTCTGATCCTCTGACTCTTCGCTTTCCACGCACTAAGCTCAATACCTATGGTCCACGAGCCTTCTCTGTTTCTGGTCCACTCTCCTGGAACAAACTTCCTCTCTCAGTCCGTCAGCAACCTACTTTTGTCTCCTTCAAGTCCGCTCTCAAAACTCACCTTTTCTCTCCTGCATAAAATCCTAACCTCACTCAACCCTCCCCTCTGCAGCCTGTCTCCGCTCGGAGGGAATCACATGGTTATAATATATAATTGTATGCTATGCTCTCTATAATTTTCCATTGCTTTTATTCTTGCTTTTATTGCTTTTATTCTTTCTCCCCATTTATAGCCATGCGTGTGTGTGGGTGTGTGTGTGTGTGTGTGTGTGTGTGTGTGTGTGTGTGTGTGTCTGTATGTGTGCGTGCGTGTGTGTGCGAGCGTGCGTGCCTGCGTGTGTGTCTGCTTCAGCGCTTAGATTTGATTTTATCAAGATTTTGCGCTATATAAATATTGTAATTATTATTATTATTAACAACTGACTATGATGACGAGGCTGTCGAGGACTTCTAAGATCAACTGCAGGAAATCGTAGATCAGACGCCAAAGAAAGACATAATTATAGTGCAGGGCGACTGGAATGCGAAGATTGGAGAGGATGAACGCAATAACTGGAAAGGGGTATATGGCCAATACTGCAACCCTGAGACCAACGAAAGAGGCTTGAGGCTCCTAGAATTCACCTGTTACAACGACCTGAAGGTGGTGAACACGTTTGGTCCACACAAACCATCTAAACGCTGGACATGGCACAGCCCAGGAGGAGAATACCACAGTCAGATTGATTACATCATCGTTAAAGGACGCTTCCAGTCAAGTGTTAACATCGCAAAGACCAGGAGCTTTCCAGGAGCCGACATTGGAAGCGATCATGAGCTTGTAATGATGACCTTCAAACTCCGCCTTCAGAATATGAAGAAACAGGGCAACATAAGAATCAAGTTCAATCTTGAGAAGCTCAAAGACCCCAACATAGTTGAAAACTTTCGAGCAACGATAGGAGGGAAGTTTGCTCCTCTCCTCGTCCTTGACAATCGGGACACCAAAGTAGACACTCTGATCAACAACTTCAACACTGCCGTGACCGAAACAGCCAACGACATCCTTGGAAAACACCGACCAACAAAGATGCCCTGGGCCACGGAAGAAGTACTAAAGCTGAGCGACAAACGGAGAGAACTAAAGCAAAAGAAGAGTACGGATGAAGGCGCTAAACTATAAAGAGAAACCAACCAGCAAGTTAAAGAAGGCATGAGGAAAGCAAAGAAGATATGGAATGAAGAACAACGCCAAGATATCGAAGCAAACCTGCAGAAAAATAACAGCAAGAAAGCCTACCAGCTTGTGAAAGGACTGACAAGCTCAAAACAAGGCAGACCCACTACCGTACAGAACAAAGTAGGGAAATGTCTCACAGAAGATCAAGATATTCTAAAGAGGTGGACAGAGTACTGCTCCGAATTGTACACACACACAACAACAGGAGATCCCAAGGTGCTAGACGTTCCTCCACCAACCAACAACGACAGCTACCCCATCGTGCGAGAAGAAATTGAAGCTGCGGTAAAATCATTGAAAAAGGGCAAGTCGGCAGGAGTGGACAACATTCCATCAGAGCTGGTCCAGGCAGGAGGACAGGCCATGATAGATATGTTACTTATCATCTGCAATAAGATCTGGCGGATAGGCGAGTGGCCAACACCTTGGGCCCAGTCCCTGATCATCACTCTCCCAAAAAAGGCAACCTACAACTATGCCAAAATTACCGTACCATCAGCCTGATCAGCCATCCAAGTAAGGTCATGCTAAAAATCCTTCTGAGTAGACTGAAGCCACAAGATGAGGAGATAATAAAAGAACAGCAGTCCTAGGATACGCTGTCAAACACCAGGAGAAGTCAAACGCTCCAACCCAGCGGGTCCCCAGGTGGCGGATAGGGGAATACCCTATTGTGGGGTAACTGAATATTCAATAAGCAGTCCCGAACTAAATCATGGGAGACCCTTTGGCAAGGCCGAGCACCCATCAGCCACCCTTGCTAGGATCACAGTGAAACCAGGGAGAGCAGCATGGCGGATGTGCACATCAGCGGAGGAACTTTGTTTAGTCAACGGTGAAGTACACAAGACGCTGGACAGAGACGCCCAAGGTCACCTAGTTCAGTCAGAGAACTACTGCTCACACTTGTATGGAGTGGCGACCGCAAGTGCTTATCTAGCTAAAGAAAGCAATGAAATGACACAAATTTTAAGAAGTTAATTCCGCATCACTCGTCGTGCGGTCAACCAAGGAGCGCGTCCTGCAACGGTGTCTCAGGCTGCAGTCGAAAAATCAGCTACTGAGACCAAAATAATCAAAATACCAAAAACTCGAAGCTTCAATACAGGACTGATGAAAGGAAAGAAAGACATCTTCATAGCTACTCTCAATGCCCGTACACTTCAGAGGGAGGGACAGATACCTGAAGTAATTGCGTCAGCAGAATCTACAAACCAAAACATCATTTGCCTGCATGAACATAGATTCATACATGAAGACATTGCAACAAAAGAACACGATTTCGGAAGTTGAAAGCTGATTACATGTAGCCTGGAAAAAACAGCGTGAATGCTGCAACTGGCGGAATTGGAATGCTTCTTCATCATACTTTTGGCATCTCTGACATTGCTCTCTCCTTTTTCACTTCGTATTTATCAAACAGAAAACAAACTGTTCTCATCAATGGCACTTACTCTCAACCTGCATACCTGACCTGTGGTGTTCCACAAGGATCTGTCCTTGGCCCTGTTCTTTTCACTCTTTATACCTCCCCCCTGTCCACCATCATCAACTCCCACTCTATAAAACACCACTTCTATGCTGATGACACCCAACTTCAAGATAGTGACTCACCTGATAATATACAGCGCCTGTTGACTCGCACCACTGAGTGTTACTCGGACATTAAGAACTGGATGACACACAATAGACTTCAGCTTAATGACGACAAGACAGAAGCTATCCTCATTGGCACCCGTCAGAAACTTTCCCAGCTGCCTCCTCTTTCTCTCCCATTATGTAACACATCAGTCCCAATTTCTGATTCAGCTAAAAACCTTGGTGTCTGCATTGACTCTACCCTGTCCATGAACAACTTTGTTTCTCAAACTGCCAGATCTTGCTACTATCATCTCCATCGTATAAGCCTGATCAGGAAGTATCTCTCTGTCGAAACAACTGCAAAACTCGTTCTCTCCTTCATAATGTCTCGCATTGACTATTGCAATTCACTCCTGTCTGGTCTTCCTGCCTCCACCATTCACATCCTACAGCGCATTCAAAACAATGCTGTACGCCTTGTACTCAAAAAGAAAAAAGCTGACCACATATCTCCTCTCCTGGCACAACTTCACTGGCTCCCTGTATCAAAGCGCATACAGTACAAACTAGACACCATGTGCTACAAAAGCCTCAATAACGCAGCCCCCGATTACCTGTCAAGCCTACTTGAGATCTATGTTCCCTCACGTACCCTCCGCTCTGCCTCCGATCCTCTGACTTTTCGCTTTCCACGCACTAAGCTCAATACCTATGGTCCACGAGCCTTCTCTGTTTCTGGTCCACTCTCCTGGAACAAACTTCCTCTCTCAGTCCGTCAGCAACCTACTTTTGCCTCCTTCAAGTCCGCTCTCAAAACTCACCTTTTCTCCTCTGCATAAAATCCTAACCTCACTCAACCCCCCTCTGCAGCCTGTCTCCGCTCGGAGGGGAATCACTTTGTTTTAATATATAATTGTATATGATGTGCTCTCTGTGGTTTTCCATTGGTTTTATTCTTGCTTTTATTGCTTTTATTCTTTTCTCCCCATTTGTGGCCATGCATGTGTGTGTGTGTGTGTGTGTGTGTGTGTGTGTGTGTGTGTGTGTGTGTGTGTGTGTGTGTGTGGTGTGTGCGCGTGTGTGTGCGTGCGTGCGTGTGTGCGTGTGTGTCTTTTCGGCGCTTGGATTTGATTTTGTCGAGATTTGCGCTGTATAAATGTTGTAATTATTATGTATGCATGTGCGTACGTATGTATGTATGTATGTATGTATGTATGTATGTATACGCTTAGATTTATGTATGTATGTATGTATGCATGTATACGCTCAGCTTAGATTTATGTATGTAAGTATGTAAGCATGTATGTATGCATGTATACGCTCATATGTATGTAGGTATGTATGCATGTATACACTCAGCGCTTAGATTTGATTTTGTCAAGATTTTGCGCTATATAAATAAAATATATTATTATTATTATTATTAGTAGGCCTACAATGTACTTAGCAATGTCGAAATGATATCTCCAAGAATAATGATAGCTACTTTCAACGGAAATCCTTGAACTTCGATAGTCTTCTGTTACAGTCCCACTAATGTAAGTGACAAAGTGGAAGTCAAAAGATTTTATCAGGACTTAACATCAGTCACCAGACAAGTTCCGAAGCACATCCTCATTATTGGTGGCGACTTCAATGCACAACTTGGAAACCTTGATGGCTTCAAATATGCATATCACTCTCAGACGAACAGAAACGACTCTATGCAAAAAGACTATCTCAATGGAAACAATCTTTTGTGCCTCAACACTCTATACCAGAAAAGACCAGGTCAGCTATGGACACACAAATCTCCAAACTGGAGCAAAGCACAACTCGACTATATTATCATCAATAAGAAGTGGAAAAATAGTGCAAAAGATTGCAGAGCATTCAACTCGTTTGTGAGTGTCGCATGAGACCACCGCATCGTTTCTGCTCGACTTCGATTGAGCCTTCGAGCAAATAAAAAGAAACCTTGCAACACTACTCCATATGACTGGTTAAATCTGAACAACAACCCTAAAATTCGTAACATCTTCATAACAAGGGTGAGAAATAGATTTGCTGCCCTACAAGATACAACCTCAGCAAAGACTGCTTACATGACATACAACCATTTTGAAATGGCTTGTAAAGAAACAGCTGCAATCACTATCCCGCTGAAACCCAAAGTAAAAAAAAAAACAAAAACCCTGGGTGAATGAGGAAATCTGTCAAAAACACAAGCAACTACAAGAAGCTGCACAACTAAAAGACTCTCGGCCATCCCCTGAGAACATCTACTTCAATAATGCTCGTGCTGCTCTCATAGAGGCTTATGAAGCAGAGCAAACGAATTATCTACAGAGCAAGATCGATCAGATCACAAATGCTGTCAGCAACAAAAAGTCTGCTGTTGCCTGGAAGACCGTGAACGAAATAAGTGGTAGAAAAAGCTGTAACAGAGCTAAGCTAAAGGCATCTAGACAAGAAGAGCGAGTAAAACTGTGGCAACAACACTTCCAAGACCTACTCGAGAAACCTCTAGAAATCTCTGAAGAAGAAATAACTCCAGTCTTCACGAAGGAGCTGAACATCAAGAAAGGGCCGTTTACATTGGACGAACTACTGATAGCAGTGAAAAGCATTCAGTGTGGAAAAGCATGCAGACTCGATGAGATATCAGCGGAAGTATGGAAAATAGAGGAATTTCACCAGACACTGCTGGAATGCTGCAACAACGTTTATAACCAAGACCCAATAGACAAATGGACTAAAGGATGCCTGCTTCCTTTCCTTAAGAAAGCTGACCTCGGAATCACAAAGAACTACCGCGGAATCACATTAACTACAATTTCTGCAAAGATCCACAACCTAATGCTCCTAAATGGGATAAGGCCGGAAATAGATCCAGTTCTAAGGAAAAACCAAAACGGGTTTCGCCAAAACAGATCGACATCTGGACAAATACTCACCATCAGACGCATATTGGAAGGCATCAAAACCAAAAACCTCCCAGCTGTTCTCCTATTTATCGACTTTTCCAAGGCTTTTGATTCGATCCACCGAGGAAAGATGGAGGAGATTCTAACTGCATATGGACTACCCAAGGAAACAGTACACGCCATCATGATGCTGTATCAGAATACCCACTCTATGGTTCGCTCCCCCTATGGAGACACAGACTTCTTCAACATCACTGTTGGAGTCCTTCAAGGAGATACGCTTGCCCCCTACATTTTCATTATCTGTTTCGATTATGTGCTGAGGAAAGCAGTGGATAAGAACAAAAAAACTCGGCTTTACCCTCACAAAACAGAAGAGCAGACGCTACCCTGCGGTAAAGATAACAGATGCAGATTACGCTGATGACCTGGCTGTTCTCGCAGGTCTCCTAAAGGATGCAACATCTCTCCTTTACAATATCGAAAGAACAGCAATGGAGATTGGGCTCCACCTCAATGCGAACAAAACAGAGTTCATCTGTCTGAATCAAGACGCATCAGAAGGTATGAGAAGTCTCAATGGAGATGCAATCAAAAAAGTCCAAGACTTTGAATACCTGGGCAGCTACATTGACTCCACAGAACAAGACGTCAATACCAGACTCGGAAATGCCTGGGGCACACTAAATCAATTGGACAATATCTGGAAATCCAATCTACCAGACAACCAGAAAAGGAACCTCTTCCGGACTGCAGTAGAGTCCGTTCTTACATATGGCTCAATCTCTTGGACCCTAACAACGACAACGGAGAAGAAGATTGATGGAGCATACACATGAATGCTGCGTGCAGCCTTGAACAAATCCTGGAGAGAGCATCCAACTAACAAAGAGTTATATGGTAAGAACCCACTAATCAGTAAATCAATACGTCAACAAAGACTGCGCTTTGTGGGACACTGCTGGCGTAGCAAAGAAGAACTGGTGGGGATGTTCTACTATGGAGACCCAGTCACGGCAAACAAAGACCAGGATGTCCAAAGAAGACCTTTATCGACCAACTGATGGATGATACGGGCTGTCAGTATGATGAACTATCTACTACAATGTCTGACAGAGAAGGATGGAGGAAACGTGTCATGGATAGCCGAGCAAACTCGACATGAGGAGAGGAGAGGCAGGTTTCAGACCAGGAAGAAGTACAACAGAGCAAATTTTCAACCTCAGATTGATCTGCGAGAAATACCTGCAACACCAGCAAGGCCTTTACCACGTCTTCGTGGACTTCAAGAAGGCATTCGACAGAGTTTGGCAAGCAGCCTTGTGGGCAACCATGAGGCTGTACAACATCAATGCCAACCTGATCAGAACCACAGAATGCCTCTACGAAAAGGCGACCAGTGCAGTCTACCATCACAACATAAGAGAATGGTTCCGAACCACAGTTGGAGTACGCCAAGGATGCCTGCTTTCCCCCACTCTCTTTAACATCTTCTTAGAGAGAAAATAATGGCTGAAGCACTTGAAGACCACAAGGGAACAGTCAGCATCGGAGGTAGAACAGTCACAAACTTGCGTTTTGCTGATGACATTGACGGGCTAGCTGATCAAGTGCAAGAGCTGGTCAGCTTGATGAAACATCTTGATGAGGCCTCCACAGCATATGGCATGCAGATCAGTGCAGAGAAAACCCAGTTGATGACAAATAACTGATATCTGGGAGCTATAGTATCAGATGAAGGATCAAAGCCCGAAGTAATTTCCAGGATAGTCCAGACCACAGCTGCAGTGACCAAGCTAAATGTCATCTGGAACGACAAGAACATCGCTATCGCTCCAAGATCAGACTGATGCGTTCCCTGTTCATGTCAATATTTTTGTATGCATGTCAAACATTTACCGTAACAGCAGACATTGAAAGAAGTATACAGCAGTGGAGATGAGACGCTTCCGCAAACTCCTTGTATCTTGTACAAAGATCATGTAGGCTAATCAATAAGGAAGTGAAAACCAGAATTGAAAACGCCATCGGCCGTATGAAGACCTCCTGACTTCAGTGAAAAGATGCAACTGAGGTGGTACGGTACGTCACACGATCATCTGGACTGGCCAAGACCGTCTTGCAGGAACAGTTCAGGAGGGAGACGAAGAGGCAGACAGAGAAAGATGGGAAGACATATCATGTCAGAGAGTGACTGCCTTGAATGGAACATCATTCTGCGGAAGCTGAGGACCGTGAGGAGTATAGGAAGTTGGATGCAAGATCTTCAGTGGTGCCCCAACGGTCAACCAGACTACTGGATTTGAATTGAAATTGAATTGAATTTGTTTATATATTTATTTCTTCATTAATTTTGTCTTTGTTTTCGTCTACAAGCACATATGTGTAATAGACGTTAAAAGGAATAACGAACAAAAGATTGATTAAATAATCAAGTTTCCACTCTCTCTCTAAAAGGGAAGAAGAAAGAAGCAGGCCATGGTACCGAGATACAGACACTGAGATGAGAAATCAGTTCGCCTTGGAGGCATTTCAGAACCTGATGATCGTTGAGTTGAGGAAACCTACCTCACCAGACTATCAGGCCTTTTCTGACCGTATCAAGATGGTTGCTGCTGCTCAGTATCAACATCCGGTCTATGGGAAAGGAGAGGTAAGGGTTGTGTTATTGTTGTTGTTATTGGATTTCTTTTTCATCATGATTTTCTTCTTTTTTTGTTGTTGTCTGTCTCTGTCTGTCTGTCTGTCTTTTCTCTCTCTCTCTCTCTCTCTCTCTCTCTCTCTCTCTCTCGCTCTCTCTATGTGTGTGTCTGTCTCTCTCACAGAGCTCAATGTAAAAACAAAAAACAAACTCCATCCCCACTTACACAGAAATGAACATGTAAGCAGACCATGGCGGGCCATAGAGTACGGGAGAAATGTACGATATTTAAAAATGATCACGACATTGAGGACGATGCTTCACATGGGGATGATGATGATAACAGTATGCACGTTATTGAGGATGCTGCTCAGAATTTTTCCTGATCAACAAGTGTTATTAATTGACACCATGGCATACATATTATTCAAATTCAAATTCAAGATTCCTATTCACTTCTTTCTCTCACTATATGGATTTATCATGTGAATTTTGGGCTGCTCTGCCCGTTAAGAATGCGTCGCCACAGTGCAGCGCCACCCTTTTTGTACAAAGACTTCAAGAAGGCAACAAGGCTTATTGTCCGTCAGGAGGAAAGACCTGGAAATGAACCTATCTGTCCAATATTTTCATACCTGCTCTTTACAATTTTCAAACTGCCGTGGGATGTTTGGTGTTTAGTGTGCGCAGGTTAGGAGGCATACGGTCTGAAGGACCAGACATTCAGTTCGATTTTCCAGTCAAACCGAGGAGAAAAGCTCAGGCCTCAACGGGGAATGAACCCTGGAACTTCGGGTTTAGTTATTGGCAGGCGAACGTCTGAACCATCCTGCCAATCTTTTCCCCGAAAAGCAAGCGTTGAGTGCAACTTTGTCACACAGTTGCAATCCGAAATAGAACTCCATAACCCCATTTCTGCCATTTCCATTCTCATCATCATCATCATTAGCATTGTGAGAAAGAGAGAGAGAGAGAGAGAGAGAGAGAGAGAGAGAGACAGAGACAGAGAGAGAGACAGACAGAGACAGAGAGACAGACAGACAGACAGACAGACAGAGAGAAGAAAAGAGACAGACAGACAGGCAGACAGACAGAGACAAACAGATACAGAGAAAGAGAGAGAGAGAGAGAAAGAGAGAAAAGAGAGAGAGACAGAGAGGGAGAAAGAGAGAGACAGAGAGAAAGAGAGAAGAAGAGAGAGAGGGAGAAAGAAAGAAAGAGCGAGACAGAGACAGAGACAGAGAAAGAGAAAGACATCGTCCCAGAATCTATGGCACATCATGTCCTTTTGTCATGGAAACCTCATTTTCGGTGGTTTTGGAGATGTGTTGGAGATGTGTTGGAGATGTGTTGGAGATGTGTTGGAGATGTTTTGGAGATACTAGATGTGTTGGAGATGTGTTGGAGATGTTTTGGAGATGTGTTGGAAATGTGTTGGAGATGTGTTGGAGATGTGTTGGAGATGTTTTGGAGATGTGTTGGAGATGTGTTGGAGATGTGTTGGAGATGTTTTGGAGATGTGTTGGACAACTTTAATTGAGCGGCGCGAAGGGAGTGAGGGAGGGCGGTAGCAAAACTGGAGCGAGGAAAAAGATGGAGCAGACTTGGTTTCGATTTTACTGTATTTTGTGGGCAGGTGAACAGTTTTGTGGGAGCGTTCCATGACGCTGTCATCCTGTACGCTCTGGCCCTGAACGAGAGTCTGAAAGCTGGTGTGCCCATCACTAATGGTTCTGAGATTACACGGCGTATGTGGAACAGGACTTTTGCTGGTCAGTCTGGTCCTTCCCTGTATATACATATAGATACATGTAGATACACACACACACACACACATAGACACACACACACACACACACACACACACACACACACACACACACACACACACACACACACACACACATACACACACACACACACACAGACACACACACAGACACACACACACAGACATACACACACACACAAGGAAGTTATCAGCTGCTAAATATATAGTTAGAGCAAATGCAGTAGCTAATTATGTTGACACGGATCTTAAAATTCGGTCTGACATCCATTTCCCCAAGAGAGCAAGAACAGTCAAGGCACAAGAAACAATATCCACTTACACAAATGAGCTCTTCGAAATTTGCAGCGTAGTACCTTAAAAAGTTTCACGTAAACTGATATGTTGTCATCTGTCCTCTCCCCCCCCCCCCCCCCCACCTGGGAATTGTCCACTGCTACTTTTGATATCAACTACATTGAAACTGACTTGAGAAAAGATATTAATCCACACCTGTTGGCAATTGACGTTCTGTCACATCTGCATGAAAAATATTCACATCACTTGAAAATATTTACTGATGCTCCGTTCTAGATGATGGTGCAGCAGGCGCTGGTTTTATAATCCCAAACTTAAAAGTAGAAAAGGCTTACTCTTTAGGACAGGGACATTCAATCTTCACGTCTGAATTAGTTGCCATCCTAATGGCACTGAAATATATAGTAGATTTACCCATAGATTCATTTAGTATCTTACTATGTGTAGATTCGAAATCTGCATTACAATCTCTGACGAGCTGCAAATGTAAAGTAAATAAATCTGAAGGCCAAACACAATGCTCTCAGCAAAGTGGAATCAGCAAGGCGAAGAAAGAGCAAAAAGAAGAAGACTCAAGATCGTTTCTTCAAAGATCCCTTTGACTTTGCAAGAAAGCTGTTTGAACAACCCAAATCAGGGACTCTCACAGTGGGCAAGGAAACCCTAGAGCAGCATCTCAGGGAAACATATTCCGATTCTCAGCGCGAGGCACCACTTGAAATCCAAAATCTGGTTTGGCCTGCAGCGCCAGAAGGAAAATTCAATAACAAACCACCAACACTGGATGAAGTGAAGAACGTAGTAAAGAAAGCCAGAGCCAAGTCAGCACCTGGACCAAACGGAATACCATACCTGCTCTACAAGAAATGCCCAAAAGTGCTCGAGTGGCTCCACAAGATGATTCGATCAGCATGGAGGAACCAGAAGATCAGCGACCAATGGATGAGAGCTGAAGGAGTGTACATTCCGAAGGAGCAGAACTCCAGCAGCATCAATCAGTTCAGGCCAATATCACTTCTGAACGTCGAGGGGAAAATCTTCTTCTCTGTTATGGCAGCAAGATTGACAAAATACCTGACTGAAAACAAGTATCTGGATATGTCAGTCCAAAAGGGAGGCATACCAGGAATGCCTGGATGCTTGGAACATGCCACGTTGATTTGGGATGCCATCCAAAAAGCAAGAACAGAGAAGAGAGACATTGACGTAGTTTGGCTTGATCTGGCGAATGCATATGGATCAGTTCCACACGATATGATCCAGCTGGCTCTTGAAATGTATCACATCCCAGAAAACATCCGAACAATGCTGAGGAAGTATTTCCAAGGGTTCTCAATGCGGTTCTCTACCAAAGAATACACCACGGACTGGATAGACCTAGAGGTGGGCATTGCAATGGGCTGTGCAATCTCTCCCATACTGTTCGTGTTGGCAATGGAAGTCATCTTGAAAGCTGCAATGAAGAGTTCAGGTCCAGTGAATCTGGGAGATGGATACCAGATGCCTCCTCTGAAAGCTTTCATGGATGACACAACAGTCTTGTCCACGGATGAGGAAGAGACACACCAAATCTTAAAGCAGCTGGATGAGCTGGTGGCCTCTTCAAGAATGAGGTTCAAACCTAAGAAATCCCGAAGTCTCTCACTGCGAAAAGGAAAAGTGGCAGATTCAGTCAAATTCATGGTAGCCAACCAAGCCATCCCCACTGTCACAGAAGAGCCAGTAAAAAGTCTCGGAAGATGGTATGATGACTCCCTGAAAGACACACAAAGGGGATGTGAAACCAAGCAAACAGCAGAAGAAGGCCTGAAGAAAATAGATAACTGCGGACTGCCAGGCAAATACAAAGTCTGGTGTCTACAGTTCATGCTGATACCAAAGCTGCTGTGGCCACTGCTAATCTATGACATTTGCACCAGCACAGTCGAAGCAATGGAAGCCAAAATCAACAAATACACAAGAAAATGGCTCGGTGTCCCACCTGGTCTCACTGATGTTGCATTCTACTGTCGTCAAGCAATGCTGAAGCTACCTCTGAAATCCATAGTGGAGGAATACAAAGTTGGAAAAGCAAGACTGTTGAGCATGCTGGAGGAATCGGAGGACAATATCGTGAGAGCAGTTCATCCAAAGCTGAGAACTGGCAGAAAGTGGAAAGTCCAAGAGGCTGTAAACAATGCCAAGAGAAACCTCAGCATCAAAGAAATAATTGGACACACGCAAACCAACAGACAGGGACTGGGAGCAACAAAAATGCAGTGGTGGTCCAAAGCCAAAGGGAAGGAAAAAAGAGACATGATCATACAGGAGTTGAAGGAAGAAGAAGATGTCAAAAGAGTGCAGAAGGCAGTCCAGCAAGGTCAACAGGGGCAATGGACAACATGGGACAGTGCACTCCAAAGAAGTCTCAGCTGGAACGATATGTGGCACATGGCTCCTCTAAGGATAAGCTTCCTCCTCAGATCTGTATATGACCTGCTCCCCTCGAATGCAAACTTAGTGAAATGGGGGAAAGCAGACGACCCAGCATGTCCGCTCTGTCAGAAGAAACAAACAGTGGAACATGTCCTAAGCTCTTGCAAAGTAGCGCTAGCCCAAGGAAGGTATACATGGAGGCACAACCAAGTTCTGAAAGTGAT
The DNA here is from genome assembly GCA_030674185.1 of Monoplex corrugatus. Lineage (NCBI taxonomy): Eukaryota > Metazoa > Mollusca > Gastropoda > Littorinimorpha > Ranellidae > Monoplex > Monoplex corrugatus. The sequence continues at coordinate 76,913,546 of JAPXFY010000018.1, forward strand.
CACAGATGTGGTTAGCGAAAAAACCATGACCCCAAACGCACCAATTGCTATGACAACGTTCTACAAAGCAGGAGGGAAACAGGTCTGGCCCGAAAGGGCTATGACAACCAGCACATTGCCAAAGGGTCTTCTGGATGGAGCAGTCGACTGGGAGTGTACAGCAGACCTCCCAGAGTGGAGAAATTACCCAGATGTCATCAGCAAGACAGGCATGAGACCAGACATCGCTCTCCACTCTGACTCCTCGAAACAAGTGATTCTGATAGAACTCACTGTGCCATACGAAAGCAGAATGGAAGAAGCACATATCTACAAGACCGAAAAATACGCCGGTCTTGCCAGCACCCTGAAGAAAGCAGGTCTGCGGGTCAAAATCTTCGCCATAGAGGTCGGGGCAAGAGGTTTGTGGGCACCTCCGCTTATGATCTCATGAAACAACTCGCCATTTCTGGGAAGAAGAGGACTAGAGCCCTTAAAGCGATGGCAGAGGCAGCAGAAAGGAGCTCAAGCTGGATCTGGGCAAGGAGGAACGAAAAAAGTGAACTTCATAAGGATTAAATTCCCTACAGATGATGTGTGCCCCGTTAGCACATTGGTAAAACCGCGTACCGCAGTTCTGAAGCGCAGAATCGCCCAGGTTCGATCCCCGGCGTGGGGAAAAAAATAAATAAATAAAAAATAGACAACAGCAGAAGGGCATCCAGGAGTCATGACCTGGATGTGGCCCGGCCCCCGAGAGTGTAAGGAATTCAGGGCCGAAACACTTGTCTAAAGGGGGTTACTTCTCTGAAGACCTTCTGTTGTCTAGCTCTCCCTAGAGTTTCTTTCTACCTATGTGTAGATTCGAAATCTGCATTACAATCTCTGACGAGCTGCAAATGTAAAGTAAATAGTACGTTAATATTTGAGATAAACTTTTTAATGCATTGTTTTAATAACAAATAATACTCACGTTACTTTTTATAATAATAAATTATATAATAATTACAATATTTATAGAGCGCAAAATCTTGATAAAATCAAATCTAAGCGCTGAAACAGACACACACGCACGCACGCACACACACGCACGCACACACACACACATACACACACACACACACACACACACACACACACACACACACGCACGGCTACAAATGGGGAGAAAGAATAAAAGCAATGGAAAATTATAGAGAGCACACTGTGGTATCATATATAATAATCGAGTCAACAGAATCGCTAAAAGTGCAGCAATGAGTAGGGCTGGCAGTACTAAACTTGATTTACGACTCTCTGAACATGAAATAAATGCTATATTAGAAAACAAAGTAAAAGCGCAATGTCACTATCACCCCTTCATCGTAAATTACCAGGGTTTTACAAGACAAGAAATAACTTAAGCTTACATATTATATCTGAACTCACTTCGGACGAAGTTCAGTAAAACCATCAAATGTATCTGTAGTGAGTCTATAACAGTTAAACACCTTTTGTGTTGTCAGCGAATGCGACCTTATTTCCCTATATCATTTTCAAAATTAAAACAGAAACATACTGATTTCACTTTGTATTTACACTTTGCTAGGCATTTACTACACAGTCCCGTAGGTCGTAATCAACATACGCACACACACACATAGATACACACACATAGATACACACATATATATACACACATACACACACACATAGATACGCACACACACACACACACACACACACACACACACACACACACACACACACACACACACACACACACACACACACACACACACACACACACATACATCATCATCATCATCATCATCAAGTGCCTTGCCACATGGCGTTGGCGATCATGGACTTCCATCTGTCTCTATCTCTTGTTGCCTCAAGCATCTCTTCCACCCTCCTTGTCTTCAGCCACTTTGCAAGTCCGTCTAGTATCTTCTCCCTGGATCTACCTGGTGCTATCTTTCTCTCCAGGTTTCCCGATGTGACCAGTGCTCAAATTCCCCTTTCCTCATAAAATGGCCTATAAATGTTGTTTGTTTTCTTTGCTGTCCAAGGAACTCTCAACATTCTTCTTAGAAACCACATCTCGGCTGCCTCAATCTTGTTCTGGCTTTGCTTGTTGACTGTCCACGCCTAACAACCGTACAACAGTACTGGTTCTATATAACATTCAAGAACTCCCTTCCTGATGTTAATTGATAGGCAAGTCGGTAAGAACGCTTTCCACCTTCTTGGGTGCTGTTTTGGCTTGGCTGATTCTGCTGGCTATTTCTGATGTGCATCTGCCGTCTGGTGAATTATCGTTCCCAGATATTTAAACTTATCAACCTGTGTCAAGGTTGTGCCGTTTGCTTTTATTTTGCGTGAGGGGATTTCATGTTTTTTACTGATTACCATGACTTCAGTCTTCCTGCTGCTTAGTTCCAAGCCCTTACCTTTGCTTTCTATTTCTAGTATATTCACAAGGTTTTGTAGGTCCCTTTCATTTTCTGTAATTAGTGCGATGTCATCTGCGTATCGAATGGTGTTTATCATTCGCTGTAAAGTGAAAACAGATCTGGTGACAAAACACAACCCTGTCTGACTCCTCTTTTGATGTTTTGGAAAGAGCTTATATCATTTTCTATTCTCATCGCAGCTG
>JAPXFY010000018.1:76921165-76928665 GCA_030674185.1 Monoplex corrugatus
GTTGGCGATCAAGGCCCTCCATATAAATCTATCTTTTGTCGCTGAAAGTATGTCTCCTACCCTTTCTGCCCTCATCCATTTCGCAAAAACCGTCCAATATTTACTTTCTCCCTGGGTCTATCTGATACTCTTTTTTTTTTCCCTCCAGCTTTCCTGTTTTGACTAGGTGCTCAAATTTCTCTTGCCTAATAAAATGCGCTGTAAATGTTACTTGTCTTTTCCTAATCTTCTTCATTAACGTTCTTTTTCTGTTTGCTTCTTTCAGGACTCTCCTGTTTTCTTTGCTGTCGTTGACACTCATGACAGTCTTATTAGAAACCATATTTCATCTGCTTCAGTCTTGTTCTGACGTTTCATGTTGACTGTCCATGCTTCGATTCCGTACAACAGTACTAGTTCTATTGGTCTGATTCTATTTTTGTGTCTTTCTGAATCCGATTTGCTTGAACGCGGGCAGTCCCTTTGATTAAGATTTATCTGAGCTGTGTTATCATCATTATCATCATGTGCCCTGCCGCATGGCGTTGGCGATCATGGCCCTCCATACGAATCTGTCCCTTGTTGCTGCAAGTACATCTCCCACTCTCTCAGTCCTCAGCCACCCTAACTGACCCACATTTTGAAATACGAAAACGACGAACCACTGCTATCCCGTCATCCCGATCTGTTGTCAGCAATTTGGTATCTGTTTTAACATTGTTAGTTGAATCCAAGAGTGAAAATGACAATCATCATCAACAACACAACAACAACAACAATGAGTGAGTAGATGTCGCGCCAGCAGGCAGCAAAAGTGTGTGTGGTATTTTACAGTGATTTTATCGTGGTTCTATTTGTTTTTGTACATTGAATTTTATATCAGTTTATTCCTCTTGGGTCCCGACAAATGGTGATGTAAATTTTTTTTTTTTTAATTTTGAATATTTTACCGGATAAACTGATTTTAGAGTTTCGTATGCCTACTTTTCGTCATTTTAATTCTGCCGTTCAGGTCGGACATTTAACCTGTGAACTGTGTTAACATTTTAGCCTACTGTGTTCGCTCCCAAACCTTCGTTGTTCTCTGCAAACATCATCCTCTCCTGACTGGCTCTCAATTATGGATCCGTCCGTCCTTAAACAAATTGGACTGACACTTTTTAAACACAGCAAATGCTACCTCGGTGGAGGCGTCTACCAGCGCATACGTACATTGGGGCTGTGTAGCAAGCCCCGCACTGCGCGATCCTGTCGTGGTGGACGTCTCCACCGACTTTGGCACAACCTGCCTCCTGCTGTGCCAGCCCGACGCCAATTTTCTTTTTCTGCTTCTTCGTCTCCTCCACTGCCCCTGCCTTCGACCTCGCTGCTGCGGGCTTCGTCTCCTCCTCTGCCATCTTCGCCTTCGCCTTCTGTCCTGGTGGTGCCGCCTTCGCCTTCTGTCCCGCCGGTGCTGCCTTCGTCTTCTATCCCACCGGCGCTGCCCTCGTCTTCTGTCCCGCCGGTGCTACCTTTGTCTTCTTCTTCTGTTCCATCGTTGCTGCCTTCGTCTTCTGCCCCGCTGGTGTCGCCTTCGTCTTTTGTCCCGTCGGTGCCGCCTTCGTCGCCACCTCGGCCGCCGCCATATGACTGTGATAAATTTAAACTATGCCTTTTTAACGCTCAATCAATATGCAAGGATGGCAAAGCCGAAGTCATTGCCGATTTTATCGCTGATGAGCACGTTGACATTGCTTTTATCACAGAGACATGGCTTAACCCCCTTGGTCATGAACCTATACATGCTAGCCTCACTCCGAGTGGTTACAGGCTTGCTTCTTTCCACCGCTCATCTCGAGGTGGTGGTATCGCCATCCTCTACAACGACTCACTCCATTCCCGCCTATCTTTCTCGCAGTCTCTGCCTTTCTCCCATCCTTCTTTCGAGCACGTTGAAGTATCCTTCCAATCCACCCCTCACCCCATCACCTTCTCCTGTGTCTATCGACCTCCACCTAGCTCTGCCAACAAACTCACCACATCCACGTTTCTCTCTGACTTTGACCAACTGCTTGACCACTACTGCCTCTTACCTGGAAATCTCATCATTCTAGGTGACATCAATGTCCACTATGACAACACTCACCGTTATGACACAAGACATATCATCAACTCTCTATCCAATCACAATATGACTCAACACATTTCTGAACCAACCCATCAAAAAGGTCACATTCTTGACTGGATCATTTCTCGTGATCACCACAATTCAGCTACTGACAACTGCTTAGTTCTTTCTACCCGTCTAACTTCAGCCCTTCCATCTGACCACTCTGCAATTCTCTGTTCTCTTGACATTTCTCCTCCTTCCCGTACCACGCGCACAGTGACTCGACGCAATCTCAAATCTATCGACCTCTCCACATTTTCATCTGATGCCTCCCGTCTCCTTTCTGAAAAGTCACATAACCTTGCCGATGAATTCTATACTACTCTCCACCATCTTCTGGACACTCATGCTCCAGCCACAACCCGTCTTTTACCTGACCGCCCCCCTACCCCCTGGCTCACTCATGAGATTGCCTGTGCAAAACGTGCCCGCCGCAGAGCAGAGCGCCGCTGGCGCAAATCCAAACCCCTGTACACAGGCAACTTTTCCAAGCCTCTAAAACAAAAGTATCCACCCTCATTGCATCTGCAAAAACAAGCTATTTCCAAACCAAAATCCTGAATGCCTCTTCTTCAAAAGAACTCTTTACAACCATGAATCATCTCCTTGGCACACGAAAAGACTTACCTCTCCCAACAAAACATACAAATGAAGAACTCCCATCTGTATTCTCCAAGTATTTCACCACCAAAATACAAACTCTTCGTGACAGGCTTGACAGGACACCCTGTCAACCATGCCCACCTGACCCTTCCTTCTCTGGCACACCTCTTACTACTTTTACCCCAGTCTCACAAGAAGAAATTTTCAACACAATCAGATCCATGTCGTTCAAAACCTGCGAACTGGATCCTCTTCCAGGTTCTCTCTACTCCGATGGTCTCCCTACTCTCCTCCCATTCATCACTGACATCATCAACACTTCTTTTCAAACTGGAACTGTCCCAGATTCTTTCAAGTCTGCTATTGTTCACCCTCTCCTCAAGAAACACAATTTAGACCCAAATGAACTGAAAAATTACAGGCCTATCTCTAATCTCTCTTTCTTGTCAAAACTCCTTGAAAAGGTCGTCCTCAACCAGCTGAACTCTCACCTGTCTGCCAACAATCTCCTCAATCCTTTCCAGTCAGCCTACCGCCAGTGCCATAGCACTGAAACTGCCCTACTACACATTCTCAACAATCTCCTCCTTGCAACTGATACTGGCAAAGTCTCTCTCCTCACACTCCTTGATCTGTCTGCAGCCTTCGATACCATTGACCATGGTATTCTCCTTTCTAGACTTCATCATACTTTTGGCATCTCTGACATTGCTCTCTCCTTTTTCACTTCGTATTTATCAAACAGAAAACAAACTGTTCTCATCAATGGCACTTACTCTCAACCTGCATACCTGACCTGTGGTGTTCCACAAGGATCTGTCCTTGGCCCTGTTCTTTTCACTCTTTATACCTCCCCCCTGTCCACCATCATCAACTCCCACTCTATAAAACACCACTTCTATGCTGATGACACTCAACTTCAAGACAGTGACTCACCTGATAATATACAGCGCCTGTTGACTCGCACCACTGAGTGTTACTCGGACATTAAGAACTGGATGACACACAATAGACTTCAGCTTAATGACGACAAGACAGAAGCTATCCTCATTGGCACCCGTCAGAAACTTTCCCAGCTGCCTCCTCTTTCTCTCCCATTATGTAACACATCAGTCCCAATTTCTGATTCAGCTAAAAACCTTGGTGTCTGCATTGACTCTACCCTGTCCATGAACAACTTTGTTTCTCAAACAGCCAGATCTTGCTACTATCATCTCCATCGTATAACCTGATCAGGAAGTATCTCTCTGTCGAAACAACTGCAAAACTCGTTCTCTCCTTCATAATGTCTCGCATTGACTATTGCAATTCACTCCTGTCTGGTCTTCCTGCCTCCACCATTCACATCCTACAGCGCATTCAAAACAATGCTGTACGCCTTGTACTCAAAAGAAAAAAGCTGACCACATATCTCCTCTCCTGGCACAACTTCACTGGCTCCCTGTATCAAAGCGCATACATTACAAACTAGACACCATGTGCTACAAAAGCCTCAATAACGCAGCCCCCGATTACCTGTCAAGCCTACTTGAGATCTATGTTCCCTCACGTACCCTCCGCTCTGCCTCCGATCCTCTGACTTTTCGCTTTCCACGCACTAAGCTCAATACCTATGGTCCACGAGCCTTCTCTGTTTCTGGTCCACTCTCCTGGAACAAACTTCCTCTCTCAGTCCGTCAGCAACCTACTTTTGCCTCCTTCAAGTCCGCTCTCAAAACTCACCTTTTCTCCTCTGCATAAAATCCTAACCTCACTCTACCCCCCTCTGCAGCCTGTCTCCGCTCGGAGGGGAATCACTTTGTTTTAAAATATAATTGCATATGATGTGCTCTCTGTGGTTTTCCATTGGTTTTATTCTTGCTTTTATTGCTTTTATTCTTTTCTCCCCATTTGTGGCCATGCATGTGTGTGTGTGTGTGTGTGTGTGTGTGTGTGTGTGTGTGTGTGTGTGTGTGTGTGTGTGTGTGCGTGTGTGTGCGTGCGTGCGTGTGTGCGTGTGTGTCTTTTCGGCGCTTGGATTTGATTTTGTCGAGATTTGCGCTATATAAATATTGTAATTATTATGTATGCATGTGCGTACGTATGTATGTATGTATGTATGTATGTATACGCTTAGATTTATGTATGTATGCATGTATACGCTCAGCTTAGATTTATGTATGTAAGTTGTAGGCATGTGTGTATGCATGTATACGCTCATATGTATGTAGGTATGTATGCATGTATACGCTCAGCGCTTAGATTTGATTTTTCAAGATTTTGCGCTATATAAATAAAATATATTATTATTATATATTACATACACACTCACTAACACGATGATCATCATCAAGAACACAACAACACCACAACAACAAAAATAACAACACATATACACACAATGATAATCCTCAATAGAAACACGACAGCAGCAGCAGCAGCAACAACAGCAACAACAACACACACACCAACAAATAACAAGATACACAAGAACAATAACAACAACAACAACACACACATACACAGGGGTCATCATCAACAACAACTCGACAAAACAACAACAACAAAAACAACAACACATACACACACAATGATCATCCTCAACAGCAACACAACAACAACAATAACAACAACAACGCAAGAACACACACACACACACACACACACACACACACACACACCACACACACACACACAAAATTAACCCTTTAAGTCCCTCACCCTATTCACCAGCAACGACATTATCAGCCATGACAGTACACCAAAAACTTACCCTTTCACTCCCTCACCCTATCCACCAGCTTCCTGAGGTAGTGAAAGGGTTGTGTTTTTGCAGCTGACGGATAGGGTGCGGGAGTGAGGGGTTAATGGAGTGATGACTTTAACTGTGTACAGGTGGTGGCTATCTATATGGGCAGCAGGAAACAATACGAGGCAGTGTACAACAGGAGTGTTGTCTGGGGTGAGGGTCGGACAGAACCACCTGTGGATGTACCCGCTTGTGGTTTTCTCGGTTCAAGTGCACTGACAGTGGGTGGTAGTGATTGTTGTAGTTAGTAGTAGTTAGTAGGTGGTAGTAGTAGTAGTAATAGTGGTGGTGGTGGTGGCAGTGGTAGTGGTAGTAATAGTAGTTAGTAGGTGGTAGTAGTAGTAGTAATAGTGGTGGTGGTGGTGGTGGTAGTGGTGGTGGTAGTGGTAGTAGTAGTAGTTGTTGTGGTGGTGAAGGTGAAGATGGTAGTGATGGTGGTGGTGGTAGTGATGGTGGTGGGGTGGTGTAGTAGTAGTAGTAGTAGTAGTAGTGTAGCAGCAGCAGCAGCAGCAGCAGCAGCAGCAACAGTAGTAAGTAGTAGTAATTGTAGTAGTAGCAGCAGTAGTATGTTAGCAGTAGTAGTGGTGGTGGTGGTGGAAGTGGTGGTGGTGGTGGTGACGGCGGTGATGATGATGGTGGATGTGGTAATAGTAGTAGCAGTTATAGTAACAGTAATAGCAATGATGGTGATGATAATGATAATGATGAAGAAATAATAATGATAATCATGTTTGTGTCTGTGTGCGTATGTTTGTGTGTGTGCGCGTGTGGTTTCTGTTGGTAGAACTAATCTAATCTAAGTAAACAAACAAATAAACAAATTAGTAAATAAGTAAATAAATAAATAAATAAATACCATGAGTGATTTTTTTTCAGAATTTCGGGAATACCAGCTGATAAATTTCATCATGTTATCAATCATGGTTGTTGTCATCATCTGTTCCCTCGTCTTTTACAGGTAAGAGAAAACGCCTAGTTATGCATATGTCATAGGGCAAGCTAGACGCCATATTTTTTTTATATTAAGATGCTAGCTGAACTGTTAGTTCAGCTCAAGGACACAATGGAATTCTAGTTTCAATTGTTTATTTATGAAAATAGAAGAAGAATGATGATGATTATAATGATGATGACGGTGATGATACTATCATAATAACAACAATAATAATAATAATGGTAATAGTAGTAGTAGTAGTAATTTTCATAATAATATAAAATAAGTTATTAATAATAATAATGATAATAATAATAATAATCATTATTATAATTATACTAACAATGGTGGTGATTAATATGATGATGATGACAGTAATACTATTACTACTACTACTAATGATAATGAAAATATGATGATGAATGTGATGATGATGATGATGATGATGATAACGACGATGACGGCGACGACGATGTTGCTGTTGCTGCTGCTGCTGCTGCTGATAATAGCAGTGATGATAGGAGTAGTCTTCCTTTTTCCCCTTCCGCCTATACCGTGTTGTGGGGAGGTACAGACGTCTGTCTGCGGCAAGGCGGGAGGCTTCGGTAAGCGGCGTGTTGTACGTGCACACTGTTTCTGCCACCGTGTCACTCCAGCATAGCCGTGGTCTCCTGGTGCCGGAATCTCTGAGGTGTATGCACTCAGGGCTGATTGGTTGTTGAAGGGGGGGGGGGGAGGGGCCAGGGCTGAAAACGTTCCACGTCTGGGCGGAATTCCGCGATTTCGGTTTGTCAAAAAAAAAAAAAAAAAAAAAAAAAAGGAGCAAGGCATCAGTGATCGGCTTGCAAGCGTTCATAGCAACGGCGCGCAAGTTATGGCCCCTGATTTTCCCCTGGATCCCCCCCCCCCCAAGTTTCAATGCTTTTTCCCTCCTGTTTTAAGCCCTGGGGAGGGGGGGGGGGAGGCATCCTAGTAACATGTCTGGAGGTGTATGCAGGCTGGGCTGATTGGTTGATTTGGGGGGGGGGGGGCATCCTTGTAACATGT
>JAPXFY010000018.1:76933665-76951165 GCA_030674185.1 Monoplex corrugatus
AATCAGTTCAGGCCAATATCACTTCTGAACGTCGAGGGGAAAATCTTCTTCTCTGTTATGGCAGCAAGATTGACAAAATACCTGACTGAAAACAAGTATCTGGATATGTCAGTCCAAAAGGGAGGCATACCAGGAATGCCTGGATGCTTGGAACATGCCACGTTGATTTGGGATGCCATCCAAAAAGCAAGAACAGAGAAGAGAGACATTGACGTAGTTTGGCGTGATCTGGCGAATGCATATGGATCAGTTCCACACGATATGATCCAGCTGGCTCTTGAAATGTATCACATCCCAGAAAACATCCGAACAATGCTGAGGAAATATTTCCAAGGGTTCTCAATGCGGTTCTCTACCAAAGAATACACCACGGACTGGATAGACCTAGAGGTGGGCATTGCAATGGGCTGTGCAATCTCTCCCATACTGTTCGTGTTGGCAATGGAAGTCATCTTGAAAGCTGCAATGAAGAGTTCAGGTCCAGTGAATCTGGGAGATGGATACCAGATGCCTCCTCTGAAAGCTTTCATGGATGACACAACAGTCTTGTCCACGGATGAGGAAGAGACACACCAAATCTTAAAGCAGCTGGATGAGCTGGTGGCCTCTTCAAGAATGAGGTTCAAACCTAAGAAATCCCGAAGTCTCTCACTGCGAAAAGGAAAAGTGGCAGATTCAGTCAAATTCATGGTAGCCAACCAAGCCATCCCCACTGTCACAGAAGAGCCAGTAAAAAGTCTCGGAAGATGGTATGATAACTCCCTGAAAGACACACAAAGGGGATGTGAAACCAAGCAAACAGCAGAAGAAGGCCTGAAGAAAATAGATAACTGCGGACTGCCAGGCAAATACAAAGTCTGGTGTCTACAGTTCATGCTGATACCAAAACTGCTGTGGCCACTGCTAATCTATGACATTTGCACCAGCACAGTCGAAGCAATGGAAGCCAAAATCAACAAATACACAAGAAAATGGCTCGGTGTCCCACCTGGTCTCACTGATGTTGCATTCTACTGTCGTCAAGCAATGCTGAAGCTACCTCTCAAATCCATAGTGGAGGAATACAAAGTTGGAAAAGCAAGACTGTTGAGCATGCTGGAGGAATCGGAAGACAATATCGTGAGATCAGTTCATCCAAAGCTGAGAACTGGCAGAAAGTGGAAAGTCCAAGAGGCTGTAAACAATGCCAAGAGAAACCTCAGCATCAAAGAAATAATTGGACACACGCAAACCAACAGACAGGGACTGGGAGCAACAAAAATGCAGTGGTGGTCCAAAGCCAAAGGGAAGGAAAAAAGAGACATGATCATACAGGAGTTGAAGGAAGAAGAAGATGTCAAAAGAGTGCAGAAGGCAGTCCAGCAAGGTCAACAGGGGCAATGGACAACATGGGACAGTGCACTCCAAAGAAGTCTCAGCTGGAACGATATGTGGCACATGGCTCCTCTAAGGATAAGCTTCCTCCTCAGATCTGTATATGACCTGCTCCCCTCGAATGCAAACTTAGTGAAATGGGGGAAAGCAGACGACCCAGCATGTCCGCTCTGTCAGAAGAAACAAACAGTGGAACATGTCCTAAGCTCTTGCAAAGTAGCGCTAGCCCAAGGAAGGTATACATGGAGGCACAACCAAGTTCTGAAAGTGATTACAGATGTGGTTAGCGAAAAAACCATGACCCCAAACGCACCAATTGCTATGACAACGTTCTACAAAGCAGGAGGGAAACAGGTCTGGCCCGAAAGTGCTATGACAACCAGCACATTGCCAAAGGGTCTTCTGGATGGAGCAGTCGACTGGGAGTGTACAGCAGACCTCCCAGAGTGGAGAAATTACCCAGATGTCATCAGCAAGACAGGCATGAGACCAGACATCGCTCTCCACTCTGACTCCTCGAAACAAGTGATTCTGATAGAACTCACTGTGCCATACGAAAGCAGAATGGAAGAAGCACATATCTACAAGACCGAAAAATACGCCGGTCTTGCCAGCACCCTGAAGAAAGCAGGTCTGCGGGTCAAAATCTTCGCCATAGAGGTCGGGGCAAGAGGGTTTGTGGGCACCTCCGCTTATGATCTCATGAAACAACTCGCCATTTCTGGGAAGAAGAGGACTAGAGCCCTTAAAGCGATGGCAGAGGCAGCAGAAAGGAGCTCAAGCTGGATCTGGGCAAGGAGGAACCAAAAAAGTGAACTTCATAAGGATTAAATTCCCTACAGATGATGTGTGCCCCGTTAGCACATTGGTAAAACCGCGTACCGCAGTTCTGAAGCGCAGAATCGCCCAGGTTCGATCCCGACGTGGGAAAAAACCTGGATGTGGCCCGGCCCCCCGAGAGTGTAAGGAATTCAGGGCCGAAACACTTATCTAAAGGGGGTTACTACTCTGAAGACCTTCTGTTGTCTAGCTCTCCCTAGAGTTTCTTTCTACCCAATCTGACCATATCACTCAACTGTGATACTATTCTATCTGACCATATCACTCAACTGTGGTACTATTCTATCTGACCATATCACTCAACTGTGGTACTATTCTATCTGACCATATCATTCAACTGTGGTAATATTTTATCTGACCATATCATTCAACTGTGGTACTATTCTATCTGACCATATCACTCAACTGTGGTACTATTCTATCTGACCATATCATTCAACTGTGATACTATTCTATCTGACCATATCACTCAACTGTGGTACTATTCTATCTGACCATATCACTCAACTGTGGTACTATTCATCTGACCATATCACTCAACTGTGATACTATTCTATCTGACCATATCATTCAACTGTGGTACTATTCTATCTGACCATATCATTCAACTGTGATACTATTCTATCTGACCATATCACTCAACTGTGGTACTATTCTATCTGACCATATCACTCAACTGTGATACTATTCTATCTGACCATATCATTCAACTGTGATACTATTCTATCTGACCATATCACTCAACTGTGATACTATTCTATCTGACCATATCATTCAACTGTGATACTATTCTATCTGACCATATCACTCAACTGTGGTACTATTCATCTGACCATATCACTCAACTGTGATACTATTCTATCTGACCATATCATTCAACTGTGGTACTATTCTATCTGACCATATCACTCAACTGTGGTACTATTCTATCTTGACCATATCATTCAAACTGTGGTACTATTCTATCTGACCATATCACTCAACTGTGGTACTATTCTATCTGACCATATCACTCAACTGTGATACTATTCTATCTGACCATATCATTCAACTGTGATACTATTCTATCTGACCATATCATTCAACTGTGGTACTATTCTATCTGACCATATCATTCAACTGTGGTACTATTCAATCTGACCATATCACTCAACTGTGATACTATTCTATCTGACCATATCATTCAACTGTGATACTATTCTATCTGACCATATCACTCAACTGTGGTACTATTCTATCTGACCATATCATTCAACTGTGATACTATTCTATCTGACCATATCATTCAACTGTGGTACTATTCTATCTGACCATATCACTCAACTGTGGTACTATTCTATCTGACCATATCATTCAACTGTGGTACTATTCTATCTGACCATATCACTCAACTGTGGTACTATTCTATCTGACCATATCATTCAACTGTGGTACTATTCAATCTGACCATATCACTCAACTGTGGTACTATTCAATCTGACCATATCACTCAACTGTGGTACTATTCTATCTGACCATATCACTCAACTGTGGTACTATTCAATTTGACCATATCACTCAACTGTGGTACTATTCAATCTGACCATATCACTCAACTGTGGTACTATTCAATCTGACCATATCACTCAACTGTGGTACTATTCTATCTGACCATATCACTCAACTGTGATACTATTCTATCTGACCATATCACTCAACTGTGGGTAGGAGCCGGTTGGCGCCGAAAAAAAACACACACTGATTTTGACAGGACTGACGCGGACTCAAAGCCACAACCTTCATGTCGGTTTCAGTTTTCAATTCAGTTTCAATTTCTCAAGATGATGCTCCGCGCTCGGAATGAATTCCATAATATGCGCTAATGTCACAGGTGCCATGTGATGGAGAAGATCCAGAACAATCACAGCACAAGCCTTAAGCCTGCACATCAGCCCATGAGCTGACCAAGTCCTGAGGTCCCATCTAGATAGTTCCTTAACCCTGAGGTCGTAGGGGAGTGAGGTGGCAGAGACCTCAACTTTTCCCGGGGCCAGCACCACGAGGGCGGCATCTATCCCCTCTCCCTCGCTTCAAATTCATATTCACTTTTTTTTAAAATCAAGACTTCAGAAAGACAAGAAGGCTAATTGGTCTTCAAGGGGTGGGACCTGGGAAATCAACCTATATCTCCAATGATTTTTTTCCAAGGCAGCCGGGCAATGCCCTGCTCTTTACGATTTTCAACTGCTGTGGGATCTTAAGTGTGCGCAGCCAGAAGGCACACGGGTCCGATTCGCTTTTCGTCCCCTTCCGAAGGACTAGACGTTCAGTTCGATTTTCCGGTCAAACTGAGAAGAAAGTCGAGGCCTGTAAGGGGAGCAAATCCTGGAACTTCGAGTTAAGTTATTGGCAGGTGAACGTCTGAACCATTCTACCACTCTTTTCCCTAAGTCGGTAATTCGTTAATAGCGCTAACTACTGCGCCACACAGCGATTCTGATTTTTTTCTTAACTCTTACCCACCAACTGCAGAATCATAATCCTTTGATTCCCTCGCCCTATTGACCAGGTTCCAGCAGGAAGCTGGTGGATAGGGTAAGGTAATTAAAGGGTTAAGTTTTTTACTTTGCTAGCATGTCAATGCTGGTAGACGGGTTGCTGATTAATTGATTGATTGATTGATTGATTAATTGATTGATTGATTTGGTTCAATTTTTTTACGTCGACACCCACCTCAGGTGATATGGCCGACAGGGATAACTATCCCAGAGAAGTGGGGGAAGTTGGATCTATCTAATCCTATACTGACACCACCAGAACAACAATGATGTTAAGATGGGACAGAGAGAAGGCCAGTTTTAATGTAGCGCACCCCAGGATTCGAACCCACAAGCATTAGCATGTGAATTCGACACTCAGACCAACTGAGCTACTGGGGCCCGGGGTGCGGGAGTCAAAGGGTTAATATGTGCAGGAATATCAAAGTGGAGGCGGAGCTGACAGAGATGACGTGGCGAATTGACTGGGAAGATGTGCGCACCAGATCCAGACCACGTTCCAATGAGAGCCGGCATAGCGCAGGATCTGCAGCGTCTCTTGTGGGATTAGGAAGCGTTAGCAGGGTGAGCGTGTGTTGTGTATATCTCTTGCTGTGTGATGGTTTAGTCTGTTGTGTCCGGTCCAGTCTGCAAGCTGGAGGATAACGATTTTCTCTTGCCAGTATAGAAGATAAAGAAGATTAGCAAAAGACAAGATTAGGACATTTTATGAGGCAAGAGAAATTAGAGCACCTAGATTAGGAAAAGACAAGATTAGGACAATTTATGAGTCAAGAGAAATTAGAGCACCTAGATTAGGAAAAGACAAGATTAGGACATTTTATGAGGCAAGAGAAATTAGAGCATCTAGTCACAACAGGAAAGCTGGAGGGAAAGAGAGCACCAGGTAGACCCGGAGAGACAATATCGGACTAGCAGAGTGGCTCAGGACAGAGTAGGTGGGAGATGTGCTTGCGGCTACAAGGGATATATCGATAGATTCGTACGAAGGGCCATGATCGCCAATGCTATGCGGCAGGGCACATGTTGCTGCTGCTGCTGCTGCTGCTGCTGCTGCTGCTGCTGATGATGATGATGATGATGACGACAACGAGTACAGCTGGTGGTAAAGGACATGTAGCTGGAGTACTCTGAACGGGGATTTGATGATGGTTTCCATCTCTGTGAGGCTGATGCTGTTTTTCTATTCATGCTTTTCTTCACAATTTTGTCTGCCTCTCCATATCCTGGGATACCACAGTGGGAGGGGGTCCACTTCAGAATCTGCTTCCAGGACTGCTATTGTGTCTGGAACAATCATAATATGCATCCATGCAAGAAGCTTGTGAATAGGATGAGGGAATCAAAAGGGTTAAGTTTTGGCTGTTCACAAGGCCAATGTGCTGATCCGTTCATAGCGGTCGAGATCGCCCTACCTTTTCCGGCACACGTGTGGGGAATTTCCATCACTACTGGCCTTGCTGTCTTATCGCACATGTGGTTAGAATCTTGGTCAGTCCCGCGTTGAATGTTCTAGAAATAGTACGAGCATTCTGGGATGCAAGGAACTTTCCATTCACTAGGCCTACTGAAAGACTTAGTTACTCAACTTACTGATGCTGTGGTACGTGCTTTCATTCACAACTGTGAGCGTGGGAAAGATGGCGAGTTTCAGCGAAGACGAATTTGTGGATTACACTGAAGCAGAGTTGCAGGAAATTTTTAGAGAAATAGATCGTTTAGAAATTGAAGAAGAAGATGAAGAAGAAAAGGAAGATGTAGAGTCGGATGTTGAAGTAGGTGGTGATGGTGAAGATGGAAATGACAGTGACATAGACGACGATGTACCGCTGGCTGCACTGGTGCAGGCATGGCGACCGGTGACACGTGGCTGTGAAGTCAGGGAATTTTCACAAGTTGTTGGGCCTAAACATTCGCTGCCCGCTGATGCGAAACCAGTAGACTATTTTTGTTTGTTTTTGCCACTAGAATTTTTTGTCAGTGCTGCTGAAGAGACCAACAACTACGCTGGTCAGAAGATTGCGGCAAAGGGGCAACCTGACCCACTTTGGAAAGAGACGACAGCTGATGAAATCAGGGCATACCTGTCTATTCTCATCATGATGGGGCTAAAACATCAGTCCCGTCTATGCTGCTAGTGGTCAACTTTCTGTCCGGGACTGTTTCCGGGACTATCATGCGCTAAACACCACGACACAGGCTACAACCAGCGCTTGTGACACCACTGGTGACACTGCCACTGACAATGACGGTGACAATCACAGTGACGATGACAACAACATCTCACCATCATCACAGTAGCTGCAAAGTTGCTGTATAGGCACATATGTGTAAATAGTGTATAGGGAATGAAATCTGTAGACGAACATGTACCAAATATCTTTGGAAAACATTTCTGTTTCTTTCTGTTTATGTTCATTTTGGTGACATCGTGACAATTCTTTTCTGACATTTGTGTTGTGCCTGTGTATTGGATACTATACTGGAGGAGCAGAGACAGCGTCGGGTAGGACAGATGTTGTGTGTACAACTAACAAATGTTGTTTTTAGACAATAGAGCTTGTTTGTATGCTAACCATTGTATTGTACCATAAAAATACCTCTGTCTGTGACATCTTTGGTGACAGGGACACGCACACTAGACCCAGGACACACAAAACCACATGCAAATCAAACTATGGACACTTGTGTATATGTGTGCAAAAAATCTTTCTTCTGTACTTTCAAACAAGTGAATGGCAGTATGTTTATCAACATGACTGTACTCGGATGAAAAAATGTCAGAAAAATGCGAATACTAGGAGCTAGCTTTACATCTAGCAGTGCGAATGCGAAAGGGTTAAGCCAGAGGCCAGGAGACGGATAGTTCAAATAACAAGCTGCACCTGCTAAAGCCCTTCCCACACATGGCAGTCACAACACCCGTGGAACTTCGAGCGTCAGTAAGCGTAAGCGTAGGGAGTTGTTGCAGTTATTTCAAGACGCAATCACCGTGCTCAGACATCTCCATATGTGCTCCACCCAAATCTGCCAACAAAAATCTGACATATTTCCTGAGCCTGCTCAAAACCCTACGCGCTGGCAAGGTCTTGAAACGACGAAATGGGAGAGGGGACCTATCGAGCACTAAGCTGGCACCACCAGAATGATGGGAAGGCCAGTTGTTAATGTTGAAGGCTGAGATTGAACTCAAGATATCAAATCTCGAGTCCATGGCTCTACCAACTAGCCCACTAGAGCGTAGGGAGATGATAATGGCACGCCCCTTCCACACTTTGGAAATTCGCCGCGCTGGTCAAGCATGCAGGCAAGCCGGAACAACGAGGCATTCAGTAACCAGCGGCAATGGAGGGAGAAGTGATGGGGACAAGCAGACGATCCATACTGCAGGAAGTTTCTAGCTATGACTCTACACGTAGATGATCTTGGAGCGATGGTCGTCCGTCGTAGACCAAAGGAAGATGTGGTGTTTCGAATCCTCCTGCATCGACAGAGCTGATCTTTCCGGGGACGGAATCAATCTTCCCCAATGGAGAGAGGAAGGGCGGGTGACTGAAAGGAACCACTAAACAAAGCCTGTTTCGAACAGGAAGGGCGGGGGACTGAAAGGAACCCCTTAACAAAGCCTGTTTCGAACAAACCTAGCAGGTAGCCGCGCCTGTCTGGTAAGCTATCTCTGCGGTCAAAACAATACAAACAACGAAAGACAGGAAACACCTCTAACCGTCAGTGCATGTGTAACCCTTTGATTCCCCACCCTGTCTACAACCTACAAAAACTGAACCCTTCGACTCCCTCACCCTTTCCACCAGCTTCCTGCAGGACGTTGATGGAAAGGGCGAGAGAGTCAAAGGGTTCGGTTTTTGCTTTATTAGCATGATGAACAATGCAGAGTGCTGGTAAACAGTATGCGGGAGTCAAAGGGTTAAGTTTTAGTTTCTCAAGATAACGTCTCCGCGCTCGTAATGAATTCCATATGCACTAACGTCACAGGTGCCGTGTGTATGGTGATCATGGCACAAGCCTTAAGCCTGCACATAACCCAGGTCCTGAGGTCCTCCCTAGTCTATCTTTTACCTCATCCAACTTTGTGCAGCATGGAACATCCAGCTCTTACAAGACACAGATGATAGACCAGAATGGATTACAGTCTTGATCGCCAGGACAATTGAAATCTATATAATTGACGTTTCTGCACTGAGTGAGAGCAAACTGACAGAAGAATGTCTGTTCAAAGATTTTGTCCATGGGTATCATTTTGATGTTTTTGTTGTTGTTGTTGTTCTTGTTGTTGTTTTGTTTTTAATTATTTTTTTGTTTTTGACTAATATTAGTATGGTGTATTTGTTCCTTTTCCCACAAGGACATTATGATAAATTTCTTTGTTCTTTTCTTTCTAGAAAGTATTGTAATGATGTATTTGTTTCTTGGTCCACAATAGCCATTATGTTTGATCCTTTGTTTAGAAGTGTCATTGTATGTATACATGTGTTCCTTTATCCGGAAGTGTCATTATATATCTATTTGTTCCTTTGTTCACAGTTGTCATTATATGTATTGGTTCTTTGTCCACAAGTGTCATTATATGTATTGGTTCTTTTATCCAAAATATCATATGTATTTGTTCCTTTGTCCAAAGTATTAGTGTATGTATTTGTTCCTTTGTCCAAAGTATTAGTATATGTATTTTTTTTGTTCCTTTGTCCACAAGCATCATTAAATGTATTTGCTCCATTGTCCGTAAGTATTACTTTATGTATTTTTTCCTTTCTTCACAGGTGTTAGTATGTTTATTCGTCCGCAAGCACATCTCCCCTCTCCTGGCACAACTTCTCTGGCTCCATGCATCAAAGCGCATACAGTACAAACTAGACACCATCTGCTACAAACGCCTCAATAACGCAGCCCCCGATTACCTGTCAAGCCTACTTGAGATCTATGTTCCCTCACGTACCCTCCGCTCTGCCTCCGATCCTCTGACTTTTCGCTTTCCACGCACTAAGCTTAATACCTGTGGTCCACAAGCCTTCTCTGTTTCTGGTCCACTCTCCTGGAACAAACTTCCTCTCTCAGTCCGTCAGCAACCTACTTTTGTCTCCTTTAAGTCCGCTCTCAACACTCACCTTTTCTCCTCTGCTTAAAATCCTGACCTCACTCAGCCCCCACTGCAGCCTGTCTCCACTCGGTGTGGAATTACATTGTAATGTATATTTGTATATAATATGTTTTCTATAATTTTCCATTGCTTTTCTTCTTTTCCCCCATTTATAAACATGTGTATGTGTGTGTGTGCGTGTGTGCATGCGTGCGTATGTGTATGTTCAGCGCTTAGATTTGGTTTCTATCAAGATTTTGCGCTATATAAATATTGTAATTATTATTATTGTTATTATCAATATGGTATATTTTGTTTATGTTTGTTGATGGTGTGTTTGGTTTTGATTTTTGTAGTTTTTTTTCTTTGTCCGTAAGTATCAGTATAATGCATTTGTTTGTTCCTTTGCTTGTTCACAAGTCTCCCTATGCTGTTGCAGGTGGTATCAGTAACTTCACAAGACCAGCACAGCATTATATCCTTTGTCGACCTGGATCCTCAAGGCCCTGAGTATTCCCAAAAGGCTTACTATGATGTAAGAACATCTGTTCACAAACACAAAATGTCCCTTAAAATTACACACCGATAAGAACACTTGGCAGTTTGGAGAGAGTTGTTTGTAGTTTGTGGACCTTCTTCAAGACGTTTTCACTGCACTGGGTTATTTTTCTGTTTCTGTCCATGATAACCTGGGAAAAATTACGATGGTGGTTCCCCGTTGCCTTCCATCGGTTTGTGTACGGTCTCTCCGCTAGCCTTACTCTCTCCCGAGATGTCCACAAGGCAGCGGAGCTATTCACCCATAGCTTGGGGGTCTGGTTCGTGGGCACCAGGGCATATCCACACGCCGGTGGGCCTGCGTGCCTCACGTCTGGGGGCCAGACCTCCTCCGAGTCCTACGAGATTCAGCCTGTGTCCTCTAGGCATTTACAATTCTACAACAAACTTAAATACATGAATTAAATATACATATTACACGCGTTCCTATTTTTGCCCTTGACATCATGCACACACTCTCAATAACATCCATATATAACATAATACAATTCAGGTTCAGTTTCAGTGACACTAAATTGTAGTATGTTATAATACATGAGAGTGTGTGCATCATGTTATGGGTAAAAGTAGCGAAGCGTATTATACTACAAAAACGTGTGTGTGTGTGGTGTGTGTGTGTGTGTGTGTGTGTGTGTGTGTGTGTGTGTGTGTGTGTGTGTGTGTGTGTGTGTGCGTGTGTGTGTGCGCGTGTGCTGTGTGTGTATGTGTGTGTGCTTCTGTGTGTGAGTGTGTGTGTTTGTATGTGTATGAGTGTGCATGTATGTGTGTGTGTGTGTGATATGTACATATATATACATATATATATATATACATGTATATATACATATATATGTACACACACACACACACACACACACACACACACACACACACACACACACACACACACACATATATATATATATATATATATATATATATATATATATAATATAATATATAAAAGAGAGAGAGAGAGAGAGAGAGAGAATTTCATTATCGCTTCTTTCAATGAAAGAGGAGGCAATGATTTGGTCTATCAGCGTTGGTAACATTATTATTGATATTATTATTGTTGTTTTCTTGTTGTTTCTGCTACTGTTGTTGTTGTTGTTGTTTTCGTTGATGTTGTTGCTATGAGGCAATGATCTGATCTATTAACGTTGCCATCATTATTACTTATATTATTGTTGTCGTTATCATTATTGTTATTGTTGTCATATCATTTCAGGGGACTATAGTCGTGATCAAAAAGCTGCAGGAAGATGTCACCACCATCCATACGTCACTGCTACAGGAAATCAGAAAGGTAAGACCATCACATTTTTGTTTTCTCTTTATTCATGATTTAAAAAAAATCATTAAATTATAACAAGAAACACCACAATGGGAGGATGGGACCTGGAGCATCAAGGCCTCACCACTTTCCAGACAATCACCTCCCAAGCTCCCAACGCCACTCGATAGTCATTTCATCAAGCAAAGGGGGGCTGTCCATGCGTTGCATGACCCATTCGGACCCAGTCATCAGGCAAGGTGCGGAGATGACAAACCCCGGGACATAGCCACAAAACACGCACCAACCAGGTCCAGCGATGCCTTCGGACCAAGAGAGAACGGAAGACCCCTCTCTCGCCCCACTCTGGTCTTCAACTCTCTTTAGGGCAGCCCGCCCTGCCACCAGGTTGCATAGCTGCCAGCTCCTTTCCCCTTACTATAGTCTTGACAGTTAGCAGCCAGAAGCTCCCAATGTTGTTTATCAAAAGCATCTATTTATTGAGTTATATATTTATTCATTTATTTTTGTTGTTGTAGGAAGGTGGGAACATTAGACTTTTGCTTTCACTTTTTTCATGATTTCAAAACAAATATTTACTGTGCTTGTTCTTTTTTTTCTCATTGGAAGGTGAGAACAGTAGAGTTTTTAATTTCTTTTTCCATGATTTATTAAAAAACATGTTTAAGAGTTAGTTGTTTTTTCATCGTAGGAAGGTGAGAACATCAGATTTTTGCTTTCTCTTTTTCCATGATTTCAAAACAAATATTCACTGAGTTTGTTCTTATTTCTCCTCTGGGAATATGAGAACTTCAGATTGTTTGTTTTCTCTTTTACTATAATTTATTAAAAACATACGTTTATGATTTAGGTGTTTTGTTGTTGTTTTTCTTTACGTCGTAAGAAGGTGAGAACATCATATTTTTGCTTTCTCTTTTTCCGTGATTTCAAAACATATATTTACGAGTTTGTTTTGTTTTGTTTTTTCTCGTCCCCTCTCATCATTTACTGCATTACTCTTTTTAAAATATTTGTTAAAATTCATCTTTTACGTTGATAATTGCACAACACACGAAACATGCTTCATTACAATCAAACATTAAACAAATTCCATGTGTATATGGTTAATTATGATTCTCAAAATCAGGAAAGCCCCCGGCTTGGGATGGACTGTTGAAGAATGTGTGTGAGCATACCTCTGCCGGCACAGTTTGACCTCGTTGTATTTAAAAAAAGGAAAATATTATGCACATCGATGCACAAACACGCACACACACACGCACACGCGCACACATACACGCACACACACACATACACACGTACACACACACACACACAGACACACACACACACATACACACACACACACACACACACACACACGCACGCACACACACACACACACACACACACACACACACGTATACATACACACACACACACACACGTACACACACACACACACACACGTATACCACACACAACACACACACACACACACACACACACACACACACACACACACACACATCCGTCCGTCCGTCCGAAGGGTGATTTTGCCTTGAGAAGCCTGACCATCTAGGATGCACTTTTTCGACTCCCGGAGGAGGATAAATTTCTGTTTAAAAAAGAAATGGCAACAGCAGTGTCAGGAGTTAAGGGCCAAAACACTTGCTTGATGGGGGTTTCTCTTCTGAGGACCTTCTGCTGTCTGGCTCTCCTCAGAGTTTGTTACTAATATAACTAACACTGTATGTATATATATATATATATGTATAGATGTATCCGCTACTGGTAACCTGGAACCCAGTACTACCTGTCACAGGGTCGAATTGCTTGCGACTAAACCAGCAACCCCACCAGTCCTCTCAGGAGGATGGTGAGGAGGGTGGAAATAAATTAGATCCATCAAAGGGCGCCAGCTCTGGAGAGCTACCCGCGGCCATCTAGCTAAGGGAGTAAACCCTGACAGTAAATCCGGTGTGGGGCCCCTAAGGCGGTTGGATGGCAAACTTTGTCACTTTCCGGCAGCTCCTGCGGCCGCGTTGGCACCAAAACGTAACAGCCCTGCTGTTCCTTTGGATCTGTCAGCGAGGTGGAGAGGGGGGACAAGTTGCATGGGCAACAGCCTGTCTTCCATATTACACTGCCCAGGCTTACATCCGTCCATTCATCCACAAACACTCTGCACCTACGACCTGGAGAGGACACTCCAGCCTCGCTACTAACACTAGTGTCGGCACAACACGGAAAGCAACATATACCGGTGATAAGTTATTGCTCAACTGGCGTAGAGCTGACGCCAGGGGTTGCTTTTGACGGTGGGAGAGACCTTCGTGTCTTACTGGACAGCTACCGCCCACCTAAGCTGGGCAGCCCCAGCCAGTTAGGTGCTGTCCCGCCACGACCTGCCTTCTTCATTGGGTGCATGAAGATTAGAAGAAAATCTGACAAGCAGGTCGTTAATTACCGCACCAAACAAAAAGAAAAATTCAAATTCAAGAAACGGATCAGGAAAAGGATCAGCAGTGAAACTGGGCTGTTGGAATGTCCGAACAATGATGCCTGGGCTCTCCCAAGATCTGCAAGACATCAGCGACGCCAGAAAGACCGCCGTCATAAACAGCGAACTAAAGAGGCTCAATGTGGACATTGCCACTCTGCAGGAAACACGGCTGGCTGACTCAGGAACACTAAAGGAAAGGGACTACACCTTCTTCTGGCAAGGAAAGAGTTATGATGCCCCAAGAGAGCACGGAGTAGGCTTTGCAGTAAGGAACAGCCTGCTTAACATGATTGAACCAGGCAGCGGCGGTTCAGAACGACTCTTGACTCTCCGCCTCAACACCACCGAAGGCTATGTCACTCTCATCAGCGTTTATGCCCCAACTCTGTCCGCCTCTCCAGACACCAAGGATGAGTTCTATGAAAACCTTGCATCAACCATAAGGAACATCCCCAGGACAGAACAACGTGTTTTCCTGGGCGACTTCAACGCCAGAGTGGGTGCAGACAATGACTCATGGCCCTTCTGCCTCGGTTCCTTTGGAGTGGGGAAAATGAATGAGAATGGACAGCGACTGCTTGAGTTTTGCGCCTGCCATGAACTGTGCATCGCCAACTCCTTCTTCAAGACGAAGCCTCAGCACAAAGTCTCCTGGAGGCATCCCCGCTCAAAACATTGGCACCAACTGGATTTGATCCTAGTAAGACGTGCCGCTATCAAAAACGTTCTCCACACTCGCTCTTATCACAGCGCAGACTGCGACACAGACCACTCTCTGGTATGTTGCAAGATCAGGCTACAACCAAAGAAGTTCCACTGCTCAAAGAAACAAGGGAACCCTCGCATTGACGTCAGCAAGATGTCTCAGCCAGATCTTGTAGAACAGTTCGCAGAGGCCTTTCAGAGAGAATACGATGCATTGCAGCCCAGAGACTCTGCCACTGAGAGATGGGAAACGCTACGAGACACCATGCACCGCATTGCTATGGCCACCTTTGGGAAGAAAACTGTGAAGTCCCACGACTGGTTTGAGGCCAAATCATCAGAGATGACTCCCTCTGTTGAGGCCAAGCGTGCCGCACTCACCAAGTATAAGCGGTCACCCAGTGAGAAGAACCTGCAAATCCTCAGGGCTGCCAGAAGTAAGGTTCAGCTTAACGCCAGGCGCTGCGCAAACGAGTACTGGACAGAGCTCAGCGAAGAGATACAGAGTGCTGCTGAAAGAGGCAACATCCGAGGAATGTATGATGGCATCAAGAAGGCACTGGGACCAACACAGAGCAAGATCGCCCTCCTCAAATCCTCCACTGGGGAAGAAATCAGCAATCCTAGCCAACAGATGGAAAGATGGGCGGAACACTACTCCGACCTCTACTCCACATAGAACATGGTGTCCCCCTTAGCCCTCGATGCCATCAAGTGCATGCCGGTAATGGAAGAACTTGACGCAGAGCAACTTTGGACGAACTCAGCAAGGCCATTGATAGCCTAGCATCAGGGAAGGCACCTGGCAACGACGGAATTCCCCAGACCTCATCAAGCACTGCAAGACTTCTCTTCTGCACCCTTTGCACGCAGTTCTCTGTCAGTGTTGGAATGAGGGAGCTGTACCACAGGACATGAGGGACGTCAAGATCGTCACCCTGTACAAAAACAAGGGCGAAAGGAGCGACTGCAACAACTACAGAGGTATCTCGCTCCTCAGCATTGTTGGCAAAGTCTATGCTCGGGTCCTCCTAATCCGCCTGCAGAAACTGGCTGAACGCGTCTACTCGGAATCACAGTGTGGTTTTCGAGCAGAGAGATCCACGGTAGACATGGTCTTCTCCCTTCGCCAAATCCAGGAGAAGTGCAGAGAGCAGCGGATGCCCCTGTATGTGGCATTCATTGACCTCACCAAGGCCTTTGACCTAGTCAGCAGAGATGGCCTTTTCAGGGCTCTCCGAAAATTCGGCTGCCCCCCCAAACTGCACAGTGAAGCCCTCATCAGAGACATGCTATTTGCCGACGATGCCGCAGTTGTGACCCATACTCAGCGGGACTTGCAGTCACTAATGGACCGCTTCTCCCAGGCCTGCAAAGATTTTGGTCTGACCATCAGTCTTAAGAAGACAAACGTCCTGGGCCAAGACACGCCATCTCCACCAGCCATCACCATTGACTACGAGCTTGAAGCCATCCATCAATTCACATATCTTGGGTCCACCATCACCGATAACCTCTCCCTTGACACAGAGGTCGACAAGAGGATCGGGAAGGCAGCCACAACACTAGCCCGCCTCACACAAAGGGTGTGGACAAATCCCAAGCTGACCACAAAGACAAAGATGGCTGTATACAACGCCTGTGTCCTCAGCACCTTGCTATATGGCAGCGAGGCATGGACCACGCATGCTCATCAGGAGAAAAGGCTCAATACCTTCTACCTGAGAAGCCTACGGCGCATACTTGGCATTTCCTGGCAAAACAAGGTGACCAACACCGAAGTCCTAACCTGCGCTGGCCTCCCAACCATGCATACCATGCTGAGACAGCGTCGGCTGCGCTGGTTGGGCCACGTTCGCCGCATGGAAGATGGTCGCATCCCAAAAGACATCCTTTATGGTGAGCTTGCCACAGGGCAGAGAAACATTGGCCGCCCACAGCTGAGATACAAAGACGTTTGCAAGCGTGACATGAAGGCGCTTGAGATCAACACTGAGTCCTGGGAGGACCTCGCAGACGACCGCAACAGCTGGAGAACTACTCTCAAGAAACAGCTGCGGATTGGTGAGGACAAACTGTCAGCTGCTGCAGCAGAAAAGCGAGTTCGCAGAAAAGGGATGACAGCCAACAGACCAGCATCAGCATACACATGCGACCGCTGCGACAGAGACTGCCTCTCTCGCATTGGTCTGTACAGTCACAGGCGACGCTGCTTGGACCAAGCAGACAGCCCATCTAGACATTAGAACGGATGTACTTTGTCCATGGTCAGTCATGACCGAAGGAGGCCTACTATATATATATATATATATATATATATATATATATATATATATATATAATATATGCATATATTATATATATATATATATATATATATATATATATATGTATGTATGTATGTATATATACATAGGATAGGTTGGCAAGCACCAGGACAAGTCAAACGCTCCAACCCAGCAGGTTCCTGGGTTGCGGATAGGGGAATGCCCTGTTATGGGGTAGCTGTGAATATTCAATAAGCAGTCCAAGACCAAATCATGGGAGGCCCTTTGACAAGGCCAAGCACCCATCAGCCACCCTTGCTGGGGTTAGAGGGAAACCATGGAGAGCAGCATGGCGGATGTGCA
>JAPXFY010000018.1:76958665-76986165 GCA_030674185.1 Monoplex corrugatus
AATAATAATAATAATAATAATAATACTAATAATAATAATAATAATAATAATAATAATAATAATAATAATAATATAAACAATAACAATAATAAAATCAAGCTATGGAAGAGGATTTTAACTTGAGAGCCATACTGTGTATGATCAACGATACTGTCGCAGGGATTGTCGTACCTACACAGCACAGAGATCCATAGTCACGGGAACCTGAAGAGCACCAATTGTGTGGTGGACAGTCGTTTTGTCATCAAGCTGACTGACTTCAGGCTGATCTACCTTCCACGGCGTTCTGTCAGCCAGCTTGATGATAACCCCATCCATTGGTTTAACAGTACGTATCATGCAGGAGACGATGTTGTTATAATGATAATAATAGTAATAATGATATTAGTATTGTTATTATTATCATTATTATTATTATTGTTACTATTGTTCTTGTTGTTGTTATTATCATTATTATTATTACTATTGTTATATTGTTGTTGGTATTATCATTATCAATAGTATTATTCTTGTTTTGTTATATTGTTATTATTGCTAATATCATTATTATCATTCTTCTTCTTGTTTTTGTTATCATCACCATCATCATCATCATCATTATCATTGTTGTCGTCGTCGTCGTCGTCGTCGTCTCGTCTCCTCGTCATCATCATCAATCATCATCATCTCATCATCATCATCATCATTATCATCATCATCTCGTCATCATCATCAACACCATTATTATTATTATTGTATTTTTTCTTTGTGTGTGTGTGTGTGTGTGTGTGTGTGTGTGTGTGTGTGTGTGTGTGTGTGTGTGTGTGTGTGTGTGTGTGTGTGTGTGTGGTGTGTGGTGTGTGTTTGTCACGGTGGATTTATCATGTGAAACTCAAGCAACTGCCTCCTTTAAGAGCGTGTGGCCGAAGTGCAGCGCTCCCCGATTTATGTTTATTTGTTTTTGACCAAGACTTCAGAAAGGCAAGAAGGCTAATTAGCCTCCAAGGGGAGGGACTTGGGAAATTAACCTATACCTCCAATGTTTTATACCAAGGCAGCCAGGCGAATGCCCTGCTCTTCACAATTTTCAACTGCCGTGGGATCTCTAGCGTGCGTAGGTCAGAAGGCACATAGGTCTGACTTGTTTTTCGTCTTATTCCGAAGGACTAGACGTTCAGTTCGACTTTCCTGTCAAACTGAGGAGAAAAGTCAAGGCCTCAACGGGAAACGAATCCTGGAACCTGGAGTTTAATTATCAGCAGGCGAGGCGAATGACTGAACCATTCTGCCACTGTTCTATTAATTGATTGATTTATTCATTTATCTCTAAATTCATTTATTAAATATTCTCTGGCCAGTCACCGTGATACAGTTGTTAGTGCAACGGACTACCTACTGGAAAGTTGTGGGTTCAAATCCCCATCAGTCCTTTCACAATCATTGTGGAATTTTTCGGCTCTAACCGGCTCCTACCCAGAGTTGGGCGTGCTATGGGCTCATTGGGAAAACTGGGACCACACAGTGAAGTCTCATCCACTTCACGGATGCTTCATCGAGGGTGTTGCTGAAATCTCCCGACCAACACCGCAGGTGTCTGTATCTCTCGTGTCTGGATATATCATGATAGTAAGCGTAGAGTACAGCCCTGTCACGCAGTCTCAATCCTAGATGGAACTCCATAGCATCATGATTGTGACCACTCATTTGTCGGATCCACAGGAGACCCATTCATCATACACTTGTTCAGTGCATCATCTCACTGGAGCCCTAAATGTTGGGCAATGTCAACCCTTACTGTTTGTTCGTGGTCTTGTTTATATGAGCATGAAAGCTAAAATAGTAGTGTTTCCAAATGCAGGTATATTTTGCATCATTGGTTTGCAAATTGTGTGTGTGTGTGTGTGTGTGTGTGTGTGTGTGTGTGTGTGTGTGTGTGTGTGTGTGTGTGTGTGTGTGTGTGTGTGTGTGAGTGTGTGTGTGTGCTTGTGCGTGTGTGTATGTGTACAGGCCAACTGTGGACAGCCCCTGAGCAGTTACGAAGCAAATGTCCATCAGCCAAAGGCACACAGCAAGGGGACATGTACAGTCTGGCCGTCATCTGTCAGGAGATCGTATACCGTCAGGGTGTCTTCTACATCAAGGACATGCACCTCAACCCCAAAGGTCACTTCACGGGCACATACACGCATACACGTGCACACAGACGCGCGTGCGCACCACTTGTCTGTTTCTTTCTGTCTGTCTGTCTCTTTGTCTTTCTCTTTGTCTCTGTCTGTCTGTGTCTGTCTTTCTCTCTGTCTGCCTCTGTCTCTGTCTGTCTCTCCGTATGTGTATCTGTCTGAGTGTCTATCTGTGTCTGTCTCTGTCCCTCTCTCTCTTGTTTTCCCTCTCTGTGTGTTTATCTGTCTTTCTGTTTCTCTGTCTCTGTCTATCTGTCTCTATCTCTGTCTCTGTCTGTCTCTCTCTCTGTCTGTTTCTCTGTCCCTCTCTCTCTCTCTCTCAATCTGTGTGTGTGTGTGTTTCTCCGTCTGTCTGTCTGTCTCTTTCTCTGTCTGTCTGCCTCTCTCTCTCTCTCTGTCTCTCTCTGTCTCTCTCTGTCTGTCGTCTCTCCCTCTCTCTGTCTCTCGCTCTCTCTGTCTCTGTCAGTCTCTTCCTCTCTGTCTCTCTCTGTCTCTTTCTTTCTCTCTTTCTCTCACTCTCTCTGTCTCTTGCTCTCTGTCTCTCTCTGTCTCTGTCTCTCCATCTCTCTGTCTCTGTCTCTGTTTCTCTCTCTCTCTCTCCACGTTGTGATAAATTTGTGTAGTAGAATGACTTACTCCGTATGCGTTGTTAGATATAGTTTGCTTGCGATAGCGGGACGCATTGTTAAACAAAAAACAAACAAACCAAAAACAAACAAAAAAGAAAAAAAGTAAAACACCTTTGCTTGTTACAATGAATTAACTTGGTTGTACGATTGTAGACTTTGAGAAAGCATTTGATTTGATTCGTAGGCATTGCCCGTGTGCCATATCAAGGAAAAAATAGTCAAAATAGGAGCGCGACTCGAACAAGATAATCTGAATTAGATATAGTGTTGTTGTAAAGTGACAGTTCTCTCGGGCAATGTTGTAATTGCCGTCTTAAGCGCACGAAAGGATGACAGCAAGGCGAAACAGGTAGTCTATGTTTTTTTTCTTCTAATTTCATAAAGGAGGTTGCAAACGAAATTATTCAGAATGAAAAAAATATGTCCTGTATGAAACCTCAGTAACTCGGATTCTTTTTCCTGATAATGAACATAAAATCTTATGGTAGTACAGTAATATTATTGACTGATAATGAACATAAAATCTTATGGTAGTACAGTAATGATTATTGACTGATAATGAACATAAAATCTTATGGTAGTACAGTAATATTATTGACTGATAATGAACATAAAATCTTATGGTAGTACAGTAATATTATTGACTGATAATGAACATAAAATCTTATAGTAGTACAGTAATATTATTGACTGATAATGAACATAAAATCTTATGGTAGTACAGTAATATTATTGACTGATAATGAACATAAAATCTTATGGTAGTACAGTAATATTATTGACTGATAATGAACATAAAATCTTATGGTAGTACAGTAATATTATTGACTTACAGTCGCTGTTCAGTGTTTTAATAGTTGCTACAAGTAAATTCAAATCTAAAAAAAAAAGAAACAACGACAACAACAGGGTAAATTATATATATCTATAACCAAAAATTTAGAGATTGTTAATCAATATGAACTTGAGATATAATCTTTCATCCAATTTATACTTTTCCCACGGGTAGAGCGAAATGAATGTTAAATACTCGCTTGCCTTTATGTGTTGTGTGTGTGTGTGTGTGTGTGTGTGTGTGTGTGTGTGTGTGTGTGTGTGTGTGTGTGTGTGTGTGTTGTGTGTGGTGTGTGTGGTATGCGCGCGCGTGCCAGTGTGTGTGTGTGCGTGTGTGTGGTGTATGTGTGTGTGTGTGTGTGCGTGTGTGTGTGTGTATGTGTGTCGTGTGTGTGTTGTGTGTGCGCGCGCGTGTTTGTGTGCGCGTGCGTGTGTGTGTGTGTGTTTCTGTGTGTCTGTGTCTAGAAGGAATGGATTTGAATGTGCTGTGTATGTTTATAAGAGCAAATACACACGCATACATATGTGCTTACGTCCGAAGTTCGCACGTACTTGCGTATGTGAATCAACATATACGTATACCGGCACAGTTTCTAATCGCACGTGGTTAATTCTGTGCAGAAATCTACGAGGGAGTGAAAAGTGGTGACCGCAAGCCCGTGCTGAGACCCAGCATGGACGTCTCTGACTTTCTGACAGATGATCTGGAGGTCAGACTGGCCAACAAACTGAAGTGGACAGTCCAGAAATGTTGGTCAGAAGATCCCTCTCAGCGACTGTCTGCTCGAAGCGTCAAACGGTGGATGAGAACCAACTCCCAGTCAGTTTTTATATGTAGTTATATTTTAAGTGTGTGTGTGTGTGTGTGTGTGTGTGTGTGTGTGTGTGTGTGTGTGTGTGTGTGTGTGTGTGTGTGTGTGTGTGTGTGTGTGTGTGTTGTATGTATGAATTTATGTATTCATGCATGTATGTAAGTAAGTATGCATGTATGTATGTATACGTATATGTATGTATATGTATGTATGTATGTATGTATGTATGTATGTATGTATGTATATGTGTATCTGTGTGTATGTATGTATGTATTGTGTATGCATATGTCTGTGTAGATATGTATGTATGTATGTATGTATGTGTGTATGTATGTATGCATGTATGTATGTATGTATGTATGTATGTATGTGTGTATGTAGGACTGTATGTATGTATGTATGTAAATAGATATGTATGTAGGTACTTGGTAAGTAGGTAGGTAGGTAGGTAGGTAGATAGATAGGTGCGTGCATGCGCATGTGTGTTCGTGCGTGCGTGCGTGCGTGCGTGTGTGTGTGGGGTGTGTGTGTGTGTGTACCAGCATAATTATGATAATTGTAATGAAAAAATCAGTATCAGTAATTAGAATAACGGCTACGTATATTATTGCACTTCATCTGTCGAAGAACCCTAAGGGCTTCACATAAGCGTGAGAGACAAGGCAGACACAAGTTATTTTATACATATATATAGAGAGAAGCGGGGTAATACAAAATCGACAGACAGGTAGACAGACAGACAGACAGACAGACAGACAGACAGACAGATAGACAGACAGACAGACAGACATAATAATAATAATAATAATAATGGGTACTTTTTGAGCACACTATCCAGACAAACTGCTCAAGGTGCTTCACAAATCGATGCTAGATCTATACACAATTGTAGCACATTACGTGGACATAGACATGGCATTGTAGACAAAAAGAAACATGACATGAGCAATAACATACAAAATAGTATTGCATTACAAAATCGACACAAACACTCTAGTCATTAGACAACAGGGGTAGCAAACCGATACAAAATACCGTGTTTAACATGCGCACATACGTCAGCATCCTATACACACAAGCACATAAAATACATTCCCACTTACTTACACACATTCTAAGTACGGTCACTAACAGACTAAGCAATGTCCAAGTTTTCCACTCACACAATATACACGCACGTGCACACAGCTACATTTATCCCCCCTCCTCCCCCCCACATACACACTGACATGCATGCACACACTCGCTTATGCACATGTGATAGTGACTCACAGACATGTCTTCTGTTAAGTCGTATCCGAGCTCTTCGAGAAGAGATGTGACTTTAGACCAGATTTGAAAGAGACGAGGGAGTCAGAGTGACGAAGGCTGCCAGGGAGTTTGTTCCATATTTTGGGACCTTGGAAAGAGAAGGACCTTTCACCATAAGTCTTAGTTCTTGCAGATGGTATCGTGAGAAGTCGAGTGTCAGAAGAGGAACGCAGTTGGCGGGATGGAGTATACACTGGGAGTAGTTCAGAAAGATATTCTGGGCCAGAACCACAAACATCATCATACATCATGTCTGGTTCTACCAGGAACCGAGGGAAGCGCAGTCTGATGGACAGCATGTTGGCCCGACTGGAGCACTACGCCGGTAACCTGGAGCAACTGGTAGCCAACAAGACCAGGGACTTTCTGGAGGAAAAACAGAAGGCTCAGGACCTCCTGTACTCCATGCTGCCTGAGTGAGTAGTACCTCAATGTTTGGTCAGTGACTTGGTTTTTTTATAACTTATTTTATTCATCTTTTGCGTCACACCAAACGGACATCTAACACACAATGCGGCACACAAAAAATGACAACAACAAAATTATACACCTATGAAAAGACAATGTTGACATATGAACTCCATATAGTATACAGAATTACATAATGATATTTTATACTTTTACATACTGACAAGTTCAAAAATGAACATCAAGATCTAAGTACATGTCAACATTTCCCCTATGAACCCGTTTCACAAACCACATTCCTTTGCTGAACGATAATCAAGCATTAATGAACAATGTGATAACAGAAATAATATCAATTTATACGTATAAGACAAGTGTTGTTGGGCAGTGACTTGTAACCCTTTGACTTCCTCACGCTGTCCACTAGCATCCTGCGTCGTCATCAATCATCATCATCATCATCAGGTGCCCTGCCCATGGCGTTGGCGATCATGGACTTCCAACCATCTCTATCTCTGTCAACCATGCCCGCCTGACCCTTCCTTCTCTGGCACACCTCTTACTATTTTTACCCCAGTTTCACAAAAAGAAATTCTCAACACAATCAGATCCATGTCGTTCAAAACCTGCGAACTGGATCCTCTTCCAGGTTCTCTCTACTCTGACTGTCTCCCTACGCTCCTCCCATTCATCACTGACATCATCAACACTTCTCTCCAAACTGGAACTGTCCCAGATTCTTTCAAGTCTGCTATTTGTTCACCCTCTCCTCAAGAAATACAATATAGACCCAAATGAACTGAAAAATTACCGGCCTATCTCTAATATCTCTTTCTTGTCAAAACTCATCGAAAAAGTTGTCCTCAACCAACTGAACTCTCACCTGTCTGCCAACAATCTCCTCAATCCTTTCCAGTCAGCCTACCGCCAGTGCCATAGCACTGAAACTGCCTTGCTACACATTCTCAACAATCTCCTCCTTGCAACTGATACTGGCAAAGTCTCTCCCCTCACACTCCTTGATCTGTCTGCAGCCTTTGATACCATTGACCATGGTATTCTCCTTTCTAGACTTCATCATACATTTGACATCACTGACATTGCTCTCTCCTGGTTCACTTCATATCTATCAAACAGAAAACAAACTGTTTTCATCAATGGCACTTACTCTCAACCTGCATACCTGACCTGTGGTGTTCCACAAGGATCTGTCCTTGGCCCTGTTCTTTTCACTCTTTACACCTTCCCCCTGTCCACCATCATCAACTCCCACTCTATAAAACACCACTTCTATGCTGATGACACCCAACTTCAAGACAGTGACTCACCTGACAGTATACAGCGCCTCCTGACTCGCACCACTGAGTGCTACTCGGACATTAAAAATTGGATGACATACAACAAACTTCAGCTAAATGATGACAAGACAGAAGCTATCCTCACTGGCACCCATCAGAAACTTTCTCAGCTGCCTCCTCTTTCTCTCCCATTATGTAACACATCAGTCCCAATTTCTAATTCAGCTAAAAACCTTGGTATCTGCATTGACTCTACCCTCTCCATGAACAACTTTGTTTCTCAAACTGCCAGATCTTGCTACTATCACCTCCATCGTATAAGCCTGATCAGGAAGTATCTCTCTGTGGAAACAACTGCAAAACTCGTTCTCTCCTTCATAATGTCTCGCATTGACTATTGCAATTCACTCCTGTCTGGTCTTCCTGCCTCCATCATTCACATCCTACAGCGCATTCAAAACAATGCTACACGCCTTGTACTCAAAAAGAAAAAAGCTGACCACATATCTCCTCTCCTGGCACAACTTCACTGGCTCCCTGTATCAAAGCGCATACAGTACAAACTAGACACCATGTGCTACAAAAGCCTCAATAACGCAGACCCCGATTACCTGTCAAGCCTACTTGAGATCTATGTTCCCTCACGTACCCTCCGCTCTGCCTCCGATCCTCTGACTTTTCGCTTTCCACGCACTAAGCTCAATATCTATGGTCCACGAGCCTTCTCTGTTTCTGGTCCACTCTCCTGGAACAAACTTCCTCTCTCAGTCCGTCAGCAACCTACTTTTGTCTCCTTCAAGTCCACTCTCAAAACTCATCTTTTCTCCTCTGCATAAAATCCTGACCTCACTCAATCCCCTCTGCAGCCTGTCTCCACTCGGAGGGGAATCACATTGCAATATATAATTGTACATAATATGCTCTCTATAATTTTCCATTGTTTTTATTCTTTCTCCCCATTTATAGCCGTGTGTGTGTGTGTGTGTGTGTGTGTGTGTGTGTGGTGTGTGTGTGTGTGTGTGTGTGTGTGTGCGTGGGTGCGTCTGTGTGCGTGCGTGCGTGCGTGTGTGTGCGTGCGTGCGTGTGTGTGTGTTTCAGCGCTTAGATTTGATTTTATCAAGATTTTGCGCTATATAAATATTGTAATTATTATTATTAATTATTATTATTATTATTGTTGCCCCCAGCATCTCCCCCACCCTCCTCATCCCCAGGCACTCTGCAAGTCCGTTCAGCATTCTCTCCCTGGGTCTACCTGGAGCTCTCTTTCCCTCTAGCTTTCCCGTTGTGACCAGGTGCTCCAAATCCCCCTTCCTCATAAAACGGCCTATAAATGTTGCTTGTCTTTTCCTAATCTTCCTTATGAGTGATCTGCTTGTGTCTGCCTCCATCAAGACTATCTCGTTTGATTTCTTTGCTGTCCATGGAACTCTCAACATTCTTCTGAGAAACCACATCTCGGTTGCCTCAATCTTGCTCTGGTTTTGCTTGCTGACTGTCCACGCCTCGCATCCGTACAACAGTATTGGTTCTATATAACATTCAAGGACTCTCTTTCTGATGTTAATTGATAGGCATTTGTTGGTAAGAATGCTTGTCATCTTCTTGAATGCTGTTTTGGCTTGGCTGATTCTTCCGGCTATTTCCGATGTGCATCTGCCGTCTGATGAAATGACCGTTCCCAGGTACTTGAACTTATTAACCTGTGTCAAGGTTGTGCCATTTGCTGTTATTTTGCATGAGGGGATTTCATGTTTTTTACTGATCACCATGACTTCAGTCTTCCTAGCTGTTTAGTTCCAACCCATTACCTTTGCTTTCTATTTCTAGTATATTTACAAGGTTTTGTAGGTCCCTTTCATTTTCTGCAATTAGCACGGTGTCATCTGCGTACCGAATGTTGTTTATCATTTTCCCTCCAACCTTTAAACCAGGGTCTTCTTCTAGGTTTCTCATGATGTTTTCGCTATATAGTGAAAACAGATCTGGTGACAAAACACAACCCTGTCTGACTCCTCTTTTGAGTTTTAGAAAGAGCTTATATTGTTTTCTATTCTCATTGCAGCTGTTTGTTCCCAGTACATATTCCTGATTATTCGTAGATCTTTTCCATCAACACTGAGTCTCTCCAGTTGGTTGATCAATTCTTCATGTCGTACCCGATCGAAAGCCTTGGTATATTCAACAAAGCATAAATACAAATCCTTAGTCCTCTCATTGACCTCTCTATGATAGTTCTTAGGCTGTATATGGCATTAATAGTTCCTTTCCCTTCCACAAATCCACACTGTTCTGCTATTTCTTTTTTGATTCTATTCCTTGTCCTCATCATGATTATTCTTAACAGGAATTTTGTTACATGACTCATCAAACTGATTGTGCGATGGAGTTCGCATTCTATAGCCCCTGTTTTCTTTGGAAGTGCAATGAAAATTGATTTTGACATATCTTTGGGGATTTTTCCAGTGTCATATATTTCATTTAGGAGGACTGTTATTTTTTCTATGCCAAATTCCTCCAGGGCTTCAATCATCTCTGTAGTAATGTTGTCTGGTCCTGGGGCTTTTCCTGGTTTCATCTTTTTCAGTGCTGCTCTAACTTCATCTTTCATTATGGGTGGTCCTTCAAAGTTCTTTTTTACAATGTGTTCTTCGTTTCTGTCATCCTCAAAAAGGTATTTAATGTACTCTCCCCATCTGTCCAGTATTTTGTCTTTTTCCATGATAATCGTACCATCTTTCGATTTTAAGCAAGCAGTTGATGTGCATGTATTTTTTCTCTGGACAATTTCTTCAATTCGTCTGTACATACCCTGAGGATCCATTTTGTGTCGTTCTTCTATCTGTTTGCATTTTGTGTTCAGCGAAGCTTCCTTAGCTTCATTGCACCTATACCTATTTCTTTGTTTATCTTCCTGTATATCTCCTCGTTTCTCTTTGCCCTCCTCCTTTCCTCCATCAAGCCCAAAATTTCATTAGTCATCCAGCTCTTTTTTGCTTTTCTATCTGCCTTAGGGATTTCTTCACAAGCTTCATTTATCGAACTTCTCAACTTTGCCAATTGTTCCTCACTGTCACCAACGTCTTCCAGAGCACTGAATTTGTTTTGAACATGTACATTAAATTTTTGACGTATCATTTCATCTGTCTTTAAGAGTCCAAGGTTTAGTTTGATGTTGCTTTTGGTCTGTTTCCTTTTCCTTAATTTCAGCCTAAACCTTCCAACTACAGGATTGTGGTCACTGTTGCAGTCTGCGCCTGGTAGTGTTTTTGCTGACAGTAAAGAATTTCTAAATCTTTTGTTGATCATGATGTAGTCAATCTGATTTTTGGTATTATCTCCTGGACTCATCCAAGTCCATTTTCTTCTGTTAGGCTGCTCAAACCAGGTGTTTCCTATATGAACTCATTCATCTGTGCCCATTCTACACGTTTCCCTCCCCTTTCATTTTGTGTACCAAGGCCATGAGGTCCAACTATATCCTCCACCCTGTCCTATCCCACTTTAGCATTAAAATCGCCCATTATGACTGTAACTTCTTGTGATTTACATTGGACCTTGGCCATCTCTAAAACTTCCTTAGTACTTGCGGATGTTGGTGCATACACCATCAATCATAGCAAAGCGAAAAATTTAAACCTTTGACTCCCTCATCCTATCCGATAGCATCCTACACCTCCTTGACGATAGCAAGGCAAAACCTTAACCGTTTGACTTCCCCATCTTAATTGCTAGCATCCTGCATCGTCTTCAATGATAGCAAAGCGAAAACTTACACCTTTGACTCCCATATCCTATGCTCTGGCATCCTGCATCGTCATCAATGATATCATCATCAT
Organism: Monoplex corrugatus; assembly: GCA_030674185.1. NCBI lineage: Eukaryota > Metazoa > Mollusca > Gastropoda > Littorinimorpha > Ranellidae > Monoplex > Monoplex corrugatus. The sequence continues at coordinate 76,969,956 of JAPXFY010000018.1, forward strand.
CATCATCAGGTGCCTTGCTGCATGGTGTTGGCGATCATGGACTTCCATCTGTCTCTATCTCTTGTTGCCTCAAGCATTTTTTCCACCCTCCTTGTCTTCAGCCACTCTGCAAGTCCGTCTAGTATCTTCTCCCTGGGTCTACCTGGTGCTCTCTTTCCCTCCAGCTTTCCCGTTGTGACCAAGGTGCTCCAATTTTCCCTTTCTCATAAAATGGCCTATAAATGTTGCCTGTCTTTTCGTAATCTTCCTTATGAATGACCTTCTTGTGTCTGCCACCATCAAGACTGTCTCATTTTGTTTTCTTTCCTGTCCATGGAACTCTCAACATTCTTCTTACAAACCCCATCTCGGCTGCCTCAATCTCGTTCTGGCTTTGCTTGTTGACTGCCCACGCCTCACAACCGTACAACAGTATTGATTCTATATAACATTCAAGAACTCTCTTCCTGATGTTAATTGATAGGCATTTGTTGGTAAGAATGCTTTTTATCTTCTTGAATGCTGTTTTGACTCCCTTGCCCTATGCGCTGGCATCCTGCATCGTCATCAATGATAGCAATGTAAAATCTTATCCTTTTGATTCCCTCATTCTATTCACAGCTTCCGGCAGGAAACTGGTGGATAAGGTGAGGGATTCAAAGGGTTAAATTTCTGCTTTGCTTGCATGGTTGATAATACAGGATGTTGGTGGACAGGGTGTGGGATTCAAAGGGTTAAGTTTCTGCTTTGCTTGCACGGTTGATAATACAGGACGTTGGTGGACAGGGTGCGGGATTCAAAGGGTTACACAACAATAACAGAAGGCAACAGTTAAACAGACAAGCACACAATCAAGCAACAGTTAAACAGACAAGCACACAATCAAGCAACAGTTAAGAGACAAGCACACAATCAGCAACAGTTAAACAGACAAGCACACAATCAAGCAACAGTTAAGAGACAAGCACACAATCAAGCAACAGGTAAACAGACAAACACACATCAAGCAACAGATAAACAAACAAGCACACAATCAGCAACAGATAAACAAACAAGCACACAATCAAGCAACAGTTAAACAGACAAGCACACAATCAAGCAACAGTTAAAGAGACAAGCACACAATCAAGCAACAGTTAAAGAGACAAGCACACAATCAAGCAACAGTTAAACAGACAAGCACACAATCAAGCAACAGTTAAACAGACAAGCACAGAATCAAGCAACAGTTAAACAGACAAGCACACAATCAAGCAACAGTTAAACAGACAAGCACACAATCAAGCAACAGTTAAACAGACAAGCACACAATCAAGCAACAGTTAAACAGACAAGCACACAATCAGGGACTCACGATGGCAAAGTGTACAAACACTGACTTCAAATACATGTTTGCAGCTGGGTGTGTGTTGTAAATAATCCAAAACAAGTGTGACCGCCTGCGATCAAGCAAACAGGAACCAGACCCCCCCCCCCCCCCCCAAAGAAAATAATAATAAATAATAATAATTACAATATTTATATAGCGCAAAATCTTGATAAAATCAAATCTAAGCGCTGAAGCAGACACACACGCAAGCACGCATGCACGCACGCACGCACACACACGCACGCACACACACACACACACACACACACACGCATGGCTATAAATGGGGAGAAAGAATAAAAGCAATAAAAGCAAGAATAAAACCAATGGAAAATTATAGAGAGCATAGCATATACAATTATATATTATAACCATGTGATTCCCTCCGAGCGGAGACAGGCTGCAGAGGGGGGTTAGGATTTTATGCGGAGGAGAAAAGGTGAGTTTTGAGAGCGGACTTGAAGGAGACAAAAGTAGGTTGCTGACGGACTGAGAGAGGAAGTTTGTTCCAGGAGAGTGGACCAGAAACAGAGAAGGCTCGTGGACCATAGGTATTGAGCTTAGTGCGTGGAAAGCGAAAAGTCAGAGGATCGGAGGCAGAGCGGAGGGTACGTGAGGGAAGATAGATCTCAAGTAGGCTTGACAGGTAATCGGGGGCTGCGTTATTGAGGCTTTTGTAGCACATGGTGTCTAGTTTGTACTGTATGCGCTTTGATACAGGGAGCCAGTGAAGTTGTGCCAGGAGAGGAGATATGTGGTCAGCTTTTTTCTTTTTCAGTACAAGGCGTACAGCATTGTTTTGAATGCGCTGTAGGATGTGAATGGTGGAGGCAGGAAGACCAGACAGGAGTGAATTGCAATAGTCGATGCGAGACATTATGAAGGAGAGAACGAGTTTTGCAGTTGTTTCGACAGAGAGATACTTCCTGATCAGCCTTATACGATGGAGATGATAGTAGCAGGATCTGGCAGTTTGAGAAACAAAGTTGTTCATGGAGAGGGTAGAGTCAATGCAGACACCAAGGTTTTTGCTGAATCAGAAATTGGGACTGATGTGTTACATAATGGGAGAGAAAGAGGAGGCAGCTGAGAAAGTTTCTGACGGGTGCCAATGAGGATAGCTTCTGTTTTGTCGTCATTAAGCTGAAGTCTATTGTGTGTCATCCAGTTCTTAATGACCGAGTAACACTCAGTGGTGCGAGTCAACAGGCGCTGTATATTATCAGGTGAGTCACTGTCTTGAAGTTGGGTGTCATCAGCATAGAAGTGGTGTTTTATAGAATGGGAGTTGATGATGGTGGACAGGGGGGAGGTGTAAAGAGTGAAAAGAACAGGGCCAAGGACAGATCCTTGTGGAACACCACAGGTCAGGTATGCAGGTTGAGAGTAAGTGCCATTGATGAGAACGGTTTGTTTTCTGTTGGATAGGTATGAAGTGAACCAAGACAGAGCAATGTCAGAGATGCCAAAAGTATGATGAAGTCTAGAAAGGAGAATACCATGATCAATGGTATCAAAGGCTGCAGACATATCAAGGAGTGTGAGGAGAGAGACTTTGCCAGTATCAGTTGCAAGGAGGAGATTGTTGAGAATGTGTAGTAGGGCAGTTTCAGTGCTATGGCACTGGCGGTAGGCTGACTGGAAAGGATTGAGGAGATTGTTGGCAGACAGGTGAGAGTTCAGCTGGTTGAGGACGACTTTTTCAAGGAGTTTTGACAAGAAAGAGAGATTAGAGATAGGCCGGTAATTTTTCAGTTCATTTGGATCTAAATTGTGTTTCTTGAGGAGAGGGTGAACAATAGCAGACTTGAAAGAATCAGGGACAGTTCCAGTTTGAAGAGAAGTGTTGATGATGTCAGTGATGAATGGGAGGAGAGTAGGGTGACAGTCGGCGTAGAGAGAACCTGGAAGAGGATCCAGTTCGCAGGTTTTGAACGACATGGATCTGATTGTGTTGAGAATTTCTTCTTGTGAGACTGGGGTAAAAGTAGTAAGAGGTGTGCCAGAGAAGGAAGGGTCAGGTGGGCATGGTTGACAGGGTGTCCTGTCAAGCCTGTCACGAAGAGTTTGTATTTTGGTGGTGAAATAGTTGGAGAATACAGATGGGAGTTCTTCATTTGTATGTTTTGTTGGGAGAGGTAAATCTTTTCGTGTGCCAAGGAGATGATTCACGGTTGTAAAGAGTTCTTTTGAAGAAGAGGCATTCAGGATTTTGGTTTGGAAATAGAATCAGAACGCTTATTTTATACAACCAGAAAAGATATATGTACATTTTTTGGCCAACTGGCTTTTGTCAAGCGTAAAGATCTTACTTCAGCTTGTTTCCGTCCTTGTTGGACATAAGCCTTCCTCATCGCACGCCACTATTGCCGGTTAACTGCTGTTCTGGTCCACTGTTTGACGAATTTTTCAAGATCGTCTCGCCATCTGGTTCTCTGGTGACCTCTGTTCTTTTTTTTGGCTTCGAGGGATCCAGTGCGTCACTTTGTTGGTTCATCTGTTGTCAAAACGTAAGATCACAAACGTTAAATGCACAATCACCAAAATACAAAAAAATAGAAAACGTAAGATCACAAACGTTAAACGCACGATCACCAAAATACAAAAAAATAGGAGAAAAAGAGTAAAACTTCCCTGCTGCTTCGTCCAGCGGGAGAAGAGGACTAAAAAGTTGTGTATTGGGTCAGGTCAGTTGCCCAGAGCTTGATACGTGGCCAGTCAGTGGTGGCAGAAACGTTTGAAAGCGTCACCATCTACTTCTCTGACATCTGTGGCTTCACTATTCTCTCCGCCAGCAGTACACCCATGCAGGTAAAACGGTTTTTTGTTAGTCTCTTATTTGGTTGGTTGGTTGGTTGGTTGGTTGGTTGGTTGGTTGATTGGTTGGTTGGTTGGTTGGTTGATTGGTTGGTTAGTTGGTTGCTTACTTGAATTGCTGTCAGACATGGCATTCACATCGCCTTGTCCGTCGTTCTGGCTATCATTATCGATATCATCACACCAAGTTCAATGACATCATCATCGTCGTCATCGTTATCATCATAATCATAATCTCCACTTACCTTCTTCCTTCTTCAATTACCGCCACAACAACCATCATCTTCTGTTTCTCCTCCATGCTACTACACCAACCAACCAACCAACCAACCAACCAACCAACCAACCAACCAACCAACCAACCAACCAACCAACCAACCAACCAACCAACCAACCAACCAACCAACCAACCAACCAACACCAACCAACCAAACACCAATCAACCAAGTGTCTCAGTGTTGTATCCAGGATGCAAGAATAAGTGGACACAATATCCAGTATTAAGAAAATCAACATGACAAAATCCCCTTTACTGAGAGTAGCGATAAGACAAAATGTCCTGCATCAAAAAAAAAAAAAAAATCAGTGGGACAAAATGTCCTGGATTGAGAAAATCAATAGAGCAAAACATCATGCAGTAAGAAAATTAACAGGGACTGTCGCCGTGGTGTAGTGGTTAACGCAAAAGACTACTTACTGGAAGGTTGTGGGTTCGAATCCCCATCAGTCCCTTCAAAAATCATTGTGGGAATTTTCGGCTCTAACCGGCTCCTACCCAGAGTACGGCGTGCTATGGGCTCATTGGGAAGACTGGGACCACACAGTGAAGTCTCATCCACTTCATGGATGCATCAATGAGGGTGTTGCTCAAATCTTCTGACCAGCACTGCAGGTGTCTGTATCTCTCTGGTCTGGTTGACGCCTGGATATATTATGATAGTAAGCGTAGAGTACGGCCCTGTCACGCAGTTTCAATCCTAGATGGAACTCCATAGCATCGTGATTATTATCTTCATCGACATCACCACAATTGCATTGTAAAAAAGTATGCCAGTTTCTGTGGCCATTAAGGTGGCGCAGAAAATGGGAAGAAGAAAAAACGGTGAGCGCAAAGGTAACCTCCCTGAGTGCGATGATCCTACCAAAAAAAAAAAGAAAGAAAATTAACAGGAGAAAAATGTTAGTGTCCTGGATTAAAAAAATCAACGAGACCAAGTGTACCAAATCAAATAAACCAATACAACAAAATATCTTAGATTAAATATAAACAATACAACAAAGTGTCCTGTATTATAACGAGCAGCAGGACAAAATGTCCCAGATTAAGAAAACGATAGGAATAAAATCTGGATTGAAAAATAAAAACGGTAAGAGAAAATATTCTTGATTAAGAAAATCAATAGGATGAAATATCCCGGATTAAAACAATCAATAAAAAAGAAATTAATGGAACAATCATCTAAGATTAGGGAAAGCAATAGGACAATTTGTTCTGTATAAAAAATATAGCTCAAAACGTCCTGAACTAACAGCACCAATAGGACAAATTGTTCTGTATAAAAAATATAGCCCAAAACGTCCTGAATTAACAGCACCAATAGGACAATTTGTTCTGTATAAAAAATATAGCCCAAAACGTCCTGAATTAACAGCACCAATAGGACAATTTGTTCTGTATAAAAAATATAGCCCAAAACGTCCTGGTTTAACAGCACCAATAGGACAATTTGTTTTGTATAAAAAATATAGCTCAAAACGTCCTGAATTAACAGCACCAATAGGACAATTTGTTCTGTATAAAAAATATAGCCCAAAACGTCCTGAATTAACAGCACCAATAGGACAATTTGTTCTGTATAAAAAATATAGCCCATAACGTCCTGAATTCACAGCACCAATAGGACAATTTGTTCTGTTTAAAAAATATAGCTCAAAACGTCCTGAATTAACAGCACCAATAGGACAATTTGTTCTGTATAAAAAATATAGCCCATAACGTCCTGAATTAACAGCACCAATAGGACAAATTATTCTGTTTAAAAAATATAGCCCAAAACGTCCTGAATTCACAGCACCAATAGGACAATTTGTTCTGTTTATAAAATATAGCCCATAACGTCCTGAATTAACAGCACCAATAGGACAATTTGTTCTGTTTAAAAAATATAGCCCAAAACGTTCTGAATTAACAGCACCAATAGGACAATTTGTTCTGTATAAAAAATATAGCCCAAAACGTCCTGAATTAACAGCACCAATAGGACAATTTGTTCTGTATAAAAAATATAGCCCAAAACGTCCTGAATTAACAGCACCAATAGGACAATTTGTTCTGTATAAAAAATATAGCCCATAACGTCCTGGATTAACAGCACCAATAGGACAATTTGTTCTGTATAAAAAATATAGCCCATAACGTCCTGAATTAATAGCACCAATAGGACAATTTGTTCTGTATAAAAAATATAGCCCAAAACGTCCTGAATTCACAGCACCAATAGGACAATTTGTTCTGTATAAAAAATATAGCCCATAACGTCCTGGATTAACAGCACCAATAGGACAATTTGTTCTGTATAAAAAATATAGCCCAAAACGTCCTGGATTAACAGCACCAATAGGACAATTTGTTCTGTATAAAAAATATAGCCCAAAACGTCCTGAATTAACAGCACCAATAGGACAATTTGTTCTGTATAAAAAATATAGCCCATAACGTCCTGAATTAACAGCACCAATAGGACAATTTGTTCTGTATAAAAAATATAGCCCAAAACGTCCTGAATTCACAGCACCAATAGGACAATTTGTTCTGTTTAAAAAATATAGCCCAAAACGTCCTGAATTAACAGCACCAATAGGACAATTTGTTCTGTATAAAAAATATAGCCCAAAACGTCCTGAATTAACAGCACCAATAGGACAATTTGTTCTGTATTGTAGAAGTGCAACAAACAGTTCTTACAATTAAAAAACACGGGAAACCCTTAGATAGGTCCCACAACGTTTAATGCGATCTTTTTGACTATCCGTTGAACAGGACGGAAGTGGTAACCATGTAAACAAAACAATGGAAGTAACTATCTAAACAAAACAAGGGAAGTTAATCACTCACAAGAGTGAGACGCAAGGGAAGTTAATCACTCACAAGAGTGAGACGCTACATTATAAAAAATATAGCCCAAAACGTCCTGAATTAACAGCACCAATAGGACAATTTGTTCTGTATAAAAAATATAACCCAAAACGTCCTGAATTAACAGCACTCATAGGACAATTTGTTCTGTATAAAAAATATAGCCCAAAACGTCCTGAATTAACAGCACCAATAGGACAATTTGTTCTGTATAAAAAATATAGCCCAAAACGTCCTGAATTAACAGCACCAATAGGACAATTTGTTCTGTATAAAAAATATAGCCCAAAACGTCCTGAATTAACAGCACCAATAGGACAATTTGTTCTGTATAAAAAATATAGCCCAAAACGTCCTGAATTAACAGCACCCATAGGACAATTTACCGTGGCTTTAAGAAAAACAGTAGGACAAAATCTTCTGAATTAGGGAAATCAATAGGACAGATTGTCATAGATAAAAAAAAACCAAAACGATTGAACGAACTGTCTTTCTGGGAAAAAAGCATTAAGACAAATTATCCTAGATTAAGAAATGCAATGAGACAAAATATCTGGATTAAGAATTGCAATGAGACAAAATATCCTAGATAAAGAAATATAACGAGACAAAATATCCTGAATAAAGAAATACAACCAGACAAAATATCCTGGATAAAGAAATACAACCAGACAAAATATCCTGGATAAAGAAATACAACCAGACAAAATATCATGGATAAAGAAATACAACCAGACAAAATATCATGGATAAAGAAATACAACCAGACAAAACATCCTGGATAAAGAAATACAACGAGACAAAACATCCTGGATACAGAAATACAACGAGACAAAACATCCTGGATACAGAAATACAACGAGACAAAACATCCTGGATACAGAAATACAACGAGACAAAACATCCTGGATACAGAAATACAACGAGACAAAATATCATGGATAAAGAAATACAACGAGACAAAATATCATGGATAAAGAAATACAACGAGACAAAATATCATGGATAAAGAAATACAACGGGAAAAATATCATGGATAAAGAAATACAACGAGACAAAATATCATGGATAAAGAAATACAACGAGACAAAATATCATGGATAAAGAAATACAACGGACAAAATATCCTGGATAAAGAAATACAACGAGACAAAATATCATGGATAAAGAAATACAACCAGACAAAACATCCTGGATAAAGAAATACAACGGACAAAATATCCTGGATAAAGAAATACAACGAGACAAAACATCCTGGATAAAGAAATACAACCAGACAAAAATCCTGGATAAAGAAATACAACGAGACAAAATATCACGGATAAAGAAATACAACGAGACAAAATATCCTGGATAAAGAAATACAACAGACAAAACATCCTGGATAAAGAAATACAACGAGACAAAATATCATGGATAAAGAAATACAACGAGACAAAATATCATGGATAAAGAAATACAACGAGACAAAACATCCTGGATAAAGAAATACAACGGGACAAAATATCCTGGATAACAAAATGTAATAGGACAAAATATCCTGGATAAAGAAATGCGACAGGACAAAATGTCCTAGATAAAAACATGTAATAGGACAAAATATCTTGGATTCAGAAATATATTGGGACAAACTGTCCTGGATTAAGAAAACCAAGGGGACAAATGTCTTGAATTAAGAAAAGAAAAGAAGACTATTTATCCTGAATTGAGGCATGCAATAAGACAAAATGTCCTGGTTCAAGACAACCAATAGAATATAACGTTCTGTTGTTGCAAAATTGGTGGCCTGCTGTCATAATTTCTGCATGTAATGTATGATTTGTTTTTCATTTGTAGAATGTAGACTCTAATATCCGCTTGATACACAATTATTCAAGAAGCCATCTGTCTACCAGCTTAACACTTCAAGCGGACGTTTGTACTCGGGGGGGGGGGGGGGGGGAGGGGTAGTATGATCGAATATACTCATGCTTGGTTGCATCACTTAAACTCGTAAATAACACAGAAAAACAAACAAAACCACTTATATAAAGCCGAAACAATTATACAGCCTACTTCAACAAACGAACGTACATGAAGAACAAACTCACTTGTGTAAAGAGAACCAATTATTTGTAATTCATAGAAAGCCGAAACAATGTTATACTTCAAGAACAGCATGAAATACACACTCATTTGGGTAAACAGAAAATTTGATGAAAAAATAAATTGGCAGCGGTGGGATTCGAACCCACGCCACCGAAGAGACCTGGTGCCGTAAACCAGCGCCAAGAAGCCACATACCTTGGCGTCACCTTTGACAAGAGGCAGACCTGGAAGCCGCACATCATGAAGGCAGAGGCAAAAGTGAGGCGCAAGCTGGCAATTCTTCATAAACTTGCAGGCACCACCTGGGGAGCAAATGAGAGAATACTGAAGACAGTATATCAGGGAACAGCCAGACCCCATCTCGAATACGGCTCTTCAGCGTGGTCAGCTACGGCAAAGACGAACCAGCAGAGGCTAAGCAAGGTTCAGAACCAGACCCTCCGCATAATCACAGGTGCGATGCGGTCAACACCAATCAAGGAGATGGAAAAGCTTGCAGAAATCCAACCTCTCAGTCAGAGGAGAGAAACCAAGGTCTTGGTGCAAGCAGAAAAGTTCAGGTGTTTACCAGACCATCCCATGAAGCAGAAACTGAACAGCCTCACCAAAAACCAACTGAAAAGGAGCAGCTTTGTCCACGAGAGCAAGAGGCTGACTCGCCAGTTCCAAGAAAGTCTGCCCAAGGACACGCTCCCCCTTTGCCCAACAGACATGCCAGAACCCTGGACACTAGACCAGCCTGATATCAAGGTCCACACCACCGTCCCATATCTCATACCGGGAGACACACAAGATGACAAGGTGAAACACTACCTAACAATGGCCATGATTGCTGAGAGGTACCCACAGGAGGCATGGATACATGTATACACCGACGGGTCAGCAACCAACGCCGTAGCCAACGGGGGTGCAGGCATCCCTGTCCTTTTCCCAGGAGGACAAACAACAACAGCAAGTGTCGCCACTGGAAAACACTGTACAGACTACCGTGCTGAGACAGAAGCACTCATGCAGTTGTCTTCTTGTCTGATGCCCTCTCCGTGCTGCAGGCATGCCAGAACAACACGCTCTCCCTCCTGTCTAGAGCTCTGCACCAGGTTGCCACAACCAGAAGAGCAATTCTGCAGTGGATCCCAGCCCACTGCAGAGTCTCCGGGAATGAGCGAGCTGATATGCTTGCTAAGGAGGGAGCCAGAGAAAAACAACCTAACAACAGCGTCATCTACAGTGAGAAGAGGAGCATCATCAGGGTGCTTTCCATGCCGAGACAACACAGGGATGACTACCACCTGTTGTCTAGAGAGCAGCAAGTTGCCCTGGTGAGGTTGCGCACTGGTCACCATAGGCTGAACAGCCACATGTACCGCAAACTGAAGCTGGCGCCTTCCCCAACCTGTCCCTGCGGTCAAGAAGACCAAACCACGGAGCATATACTCCAAAGATGTCCCCTTCACCAGGTGGCAAGACAGGACGTGTGGCCGACAGACACTCCGCTGACAACCAAACTCCATGGCTGCAGACAGGAGCTGGAAAAGACGGCTGCATTCATCGCCCGGACTCAGATGATTGTGTAGCAGCGTACGCCAAGAAAAAGAAGAAGAAGAAGAAGTAAACCAGCGCCTTAGACCGCTCGGCCCGCTACCACACGAGCTTCAATAGTAATCAGAGAGATATCGAGGCACTGGTTTACGAAGGTAGATAATCCCGTTTTGACTGTCTGTGAAAACTAATACGATTATTGTTCCTTCTTCTTTTCGGTGTTAACACCTAAAATAAATTTGATTATTGGTCATTTGTGCATGTGATACAGCAATTGGTTTGGACAGGACTGAAGAAACAAAAATAACAACACTCCATCCCGCCCCCAAACAGTAGGAATGATAATAATTTGGAACGAGGTTAATTTATTTCCAAGTTTGTTGATGGTAATAGTAGGGAGAGGGAAATGATGGCGACAGTCCTTATGATACTGGCCCAGAGAAAAGCTGAGATCTCTACCACCTCACTCTCCAGCGACATTGGTGTTATGGGATAACGTTCACCCTTACTATTATTATTGTTGTTGTTGTTGTTATTATTATTATGATTATTTTTATCATTATCATTATTATTTTTATCATTATAGTCATCACCATTTATCATCATCATCATTCTTCGTGGTAGTAGTAGTAATAGTAGTAGTTGTAGTAGTAGTAATAGTAGTAGTTGTAGTAGTAGTAGTAGTAGTCTTGTTATTACTATTATTATTATTATTATTATTGGTGGGGTGGTGGTGGTGGTGGTGGTGGTGTCCTTTTCATTTTCTTTTCTACTTATCATCATCATCATCATCACCATCATCACCGTAGCTGCTGTCATCATCATCATCATTATGAATATTGTTATTGTTGCTGCTGTTGTTATGATATCACTATTATCATTATCATCATCATTAAAGCTGGAGTGACATTACGCAAGTAGAGGGACTTGTATCAGAATTTTACAAAACCTTTCTTTCTTTCTTTCTTTCTTCCTTCCCTCCTTTCTTTCTTTCTTTTTCCTTTCGCAGATTTCTAAAAAACATTATTTGGAAAAGCTCTGTTATGCACAGCATGTACAAATTAAATCAGTAGAAAAGGGGACATAAGAACAGACAGACGCCCGTGTTGACTATCATTTAACACGATGATCAGAACAGACAGACGCCCGTGTTGACTATCATTTAACACGATGATCAGAACAGACAGACCCCCGTGTTGACTATCATTTAACACGATGATCAGAACAGACAGACGCCCGTGTTGACTATCATTTAACACGATGATCAGAACAGACAGACGCCCGTGTTGGCTATCATTTAACACGATGATCAGAACATGAAGAGATAAATGGAAATTGTACGCAGTGATTTTCCCCCAGGTTGTGGCACTGTTGAACGCACTGTACACCATGTTCGACTCTATCCTGGAAAACTTCGATGTGTACAAGGTAGGCTGCAGTACCCATGTTTGTGGACAGTTTAGTATGATTGTCGGTTGGGGTCTTTTTCTAAATTTCCTTGAACATTTTAACTCTTAAACTCCTGCACCCTCTCCGGTTTTAGTTTCAGTTTCTCAAGATGACGTCTCCGCGCTCGGAATGAATTCCATATGCACTAATGTCACAGGTGCCACGTGTATGGTGACCGCAGCACAAGCCTTAAGCCTGCACATGAACCCATGAGCTGGCCAGGTCCTGAGGCCCTACCTAGCACCCACCACCACCAACAAAAACTTAACCGTTATATTCCCGCACCCTATCCACCACCAATAAAAACTTAACTCTTTGAATCCATCATCCTATCCACCAGCTCCCTGCAAGAAACTTGTGGATAAGGTGATGGATTCAAAGAGTTAAGTTTTTGCTTTGCTAGCATGATTCACAAAGCAGGATGTGGGTAGACAGGCTGCGGGAGTCAAAGGGTTAAATTAATGTATACAGAGTAAGGCGACTGTTTCCTTTTCTGTAGGACACACGTTGTCGAGTGCAGGTGGTTGGCATAGTTAACGACGTGGACAAAAAAACCCACAAACAAACAAAAAACAAACAAACAAAAAACAAACAAACAAACAAACAAAAAACAACAACCAAAAAACAAACAAACAAACAACAACAACAACAAGAAAAAACAGTGATTCGATTCACAGCGGATTTTTCCTCGCTCTTAGGACCGACTGACTCATGTTCAACTGTTGTTCACATGGAACTCTTCTCCACTTCTGTCTTCACAGTTCTCGTTTGAAAATTGCCACTACCAATATTGCCACTACCAATATTGCCACTACCAATATTGCCACTACCAATATTGCCACTACCACCAAGTGGACGTGGATGACAGACTGGCGGGATTATGATAATGGAAATATTGTTTTCATCTTGTTGATTGGCAGTGGATGCTTTGTGCATTGACTGGGGGGGGGGGGGGGGGCTTTCTGCGATATGAGACAAATTAATATTGAGTGGCTAGTTGTGATGTAATTCAGACTTTAATGTATTTATTTACTTTATTTAAATGTTCTTTCTTTCTTTTTTTTCTTTTTTTTCTTCTCTCTCTCTCTCTCTCTCTTTTTTGAAGATATACACAGATACACTTATCATTTTCATCTAACCAAAATTGTTCCAATGATAGATTGATACAGTACCAGTAAAATAAAATTGTAAGCTAGGTAAAACACAGGCTAGGCAGGACCTAGGGACCTGGCCAGTTCATGGGTTGATGTCTGTATCTGTGTATCTTATATTCAAAGAAAACAATATGTGTAGATGAATAAAATAAGCGACTAAAGCGTGCTGCTCCAGTCTGTTCTGTTCTGGCCTTCACATGGCATCTGCCAGTTTGGTTCCAGGCCTTGAGTTTTCCTCTTTCTGTTTGTCGCTAGGTGTTCTCTTGGGTCTTCCTCCATACATGTTAACCCGTAATTCCTACGTTTTTTCATTGCTTTCTAAATACTCATCATCATGTACCCTGCCGCATGACTTTGGCGATCATGACCCTCCATACGAACCTATCCCTTGTCGCTGCAAGTACATTTCCCACCTGTCTGTCCTCAGCCACTCTGCAAGTCCGTCCAATATTTTCTTCCTGGATCTACCTGGAGATTCTAAACAATGCAGCGTACAAATAGAACACTACGCAAAATTGTTGAATCAAAAATACGTTTACAATGTTTCCGCATAGCAGCAGCAAGTTGGCGTTGAGAATTTGTAGATAATGTAGTATTCGAACATTGTTCGATTCTCGTTCTGTCCAAGAGGAGACATAATTAATCTTTGATGAATATATATATATATATATATATATATATATATATATATATATATATGTGTGTTGTGTGTGTGTGTGTGTGTGTGTGTGTGTGTGTGTGTGTGTGTGTATGTATACATAAAATATATTAAAGAAAATCACAAAACTATGTTCTGAAAAAAATCTGTATTTTTCTCTTTATTATGATTTTTCGTCTGACACTGTGGTATGAAAGATAGCTTACTATGGTGTGACTCAAAAAGAGGTTCAATGTTGTATGTTCTTCTTTGGTGTCTTTACTGTCCTGTGAAAGTCAATATGGGTGTTGTTATCTTGGTCTTTACTGTCCTGTGAAAGTCAATGTGGGTGTTGTTATCTTGGTCTTTACTGTCCTGTGAAAGTCAATGTGGGTGTTGTTATCTTGGTCTTTACAGTCCTGTGAAAGTCAATATGGGTGTTGTTATCTTGGTCTTTACTGTCCTGTGAAAGTCAATGTGGGTGTTGTTATCTTGGTCTTTGTGTCTTTACTGTCCTGTGAAAGTCAATTGGGTGTTGTTATCTTGGTCTTTACTGTCCTGTGAAAGTCAATATGGTGTTGTTATCTTGGTCTTTACTGTCCTGTGAAAGTCAATTGGGTGTTGTTATCTTCTTGTGTCTTTACTGTCCTGTGAAAGTCAATTGGGTGTTGTTATCTTGGTCTTTACTGTCCTGTGAAAGTCAATATGGGTGTTGTTATCTTGGTCTTTACTGTCCTGTGAAAGTCAATTGGGTGTTGTTATCTTGTCTTTACTGTCCTGTGAAAGTCAATGTGGGTGTTGTTATCTTGGTCTTTACTGTCTGTGAGTAAGTCATTGGGTGTTGTTATCTTGGTTTTGGTCTTTACTGTCCTGTGAAAGTCAATTGGGTGTTGTTATCTTGGTCTTTGTTCCTGTGAAAGTCAATTGGGTGTTGTTATCTTGGTCTTTACTGTCCTGTGAAAGTCAATATGGGTGTTGTTATCTTGGTCTTTACTGTCCTGTGAAAGTCATATGGGTGTTGTTATTTTTTTGTGTCTTTACTGTCCTGTGAAAGTCAATATGGGTGTTGTTATCTTGGTCTTTACTGTCCTGTGAAAGTCAATTGGGTGTTGTTATCTTGGCTTTTACTGTCCTGTGAAAGTCAATTGGGTGTTGTTATCTTGGTCTTTACTGTCCTGTGAAAGTCAATGTGGGTGTTGTTATCTTGGTCTTTACTGTCCTGTGAAAGTCAATATGGGTGTTGTTATCTTGGTCTTTACTGTCCTGTGAAAGTCAATTGGGTGTTGTTATCTTGGTCTTTACTGTCCTGTGGAAAGTCAATTGGGTGTTGTTATCTTGGTCTTTACTGTCCTGTGAAAGTCAATATGGTGTTGTTATCTTGGTCTTTTGTCTTTACTGTCCTGTGAAAGTCAATATGGGTGTTGTTATCTTGGTCTTTACTGTCCTGTGAAAGTCAATATGGGTGTTGTTTTCTTTGTCTTTACTGTCCTGTGAAAGTCAATTGGGTTGTTATCTTGGTCTTTTCTGTCCTGTGAAAGTCAATGTGGGTGTTGTTATCTTGGTCTTTACTGTCCTGTGAAAGTCAATATGGTGTTGTTTCTTGGTTTTACTGTCCTGTGAAAGTCAATATGGGTGTTGTTATCTTGGTCTTTTGTCTTACTGTCCTGTGAAAGTCAATTGGGTGTTGTTATCTTGGTCTTACTGTCCTGTGAAAGTCAATTGGGTGTTGTTATCTTGGTCTTTACTGTCCTGTGAAAGTCAATATGGGTGTTGTTATCTTTTGGTCTTTACTGTCCTGTGAAAGTCAATGTGGGTGTTGTTATCTTGGTCTTTACTGTCCTGTGAAAGTCAATATGGTGTTGTTATCTTGGTCTTTACTGTCCTGTGAAAGTCAATTGGGTGTTGTTATCTTGGTCTTTACTGTCCTGTGAAAGTCAATATGGGTGTTGTTATCTTGGTCTTTACTGTCCTGTGAAAGTCAATGTGGGTGTTGTTATCTTGGTCTTTTACTGTCCTGTGAAAGTCAATATGGGTGTTGTTAT
>JAPXFY010000018.1:76991165-76998665 GCA_030674185.1 Monoplex corrugatus
CGCCTCGCATCCGTACAACAGTATTGGTACTATACAACATTCAAGGACTCTCTTTCTGATGTTAATTGATGGGCATTTGTTGGTAAGAATGCTTGTCATCTTCTTGAATGCTGTTTTGGCTTGGCCGATTCTGCCAGCTATTTCCGATGTGTTTCTGCCGTCTGATGAAATGCCCGTTCCCAGGTATTTGAGCTTATTAACCTGTGTCAAGGTTGTGCCATTTGTTTTTATTTTGCATGAGGGGATTTCATGTTTTTTACTGATCACCATGACTTCAGTCTTCCTGCTGTTTAGTTCCAACCCCTTACGTTTGCTTTCTATTTCTAGTATATTCACAAGGTTTTGTAGGTCCCTTTCATTTTCTGCAATTAGCACGGTGTCATCTGCGTACCGAATGTTGTTTATCATTTTCCATCCAACCTTTAATCCAGGGTCTTCTTCTAGGTTTCTCATGATGTTTTCGCTATATAGTGAAAACAGATCTGATGACAACTCACAACCCTGTCTGACTCCTCTTTTGATGTTTTGAAAAGAGCTTACATTGTTTTCTATTCTCATTGCAGCTGTTTGTTCCGAGTACATATTCCTGATTATTCGTAGATCTTTTCCATCGACATTGAGTCTCTCCATTGGTTAATCAATTCATCATGTCGTACCCGATCGAAAGCCTTGGTATAGTCAACAAAGCATAAATACAAATCCTTATTCATCTCTATTGACCTCTCTATGATAGTTCTTAGGATGTATATGGCATTAATAGTTCCTTTCCCCTCCACAAATCCACACTGTTCTTCTGCTATTTCTCTTTTGATTCTATTCCTTGTCCTCATCATGATTATTCTTAACAGGAAATTTGTTACATGACTCATCAAACTATTGTGCGATGGAGTTCGCATTCTATAGCCCCTGTCTTCTTTGGAAGTGCAATGAAAATTGATTTTGACAAATCTTTGGGGATTTTTCCAGTGTCATAAATTTCATTTAGGAGGACTTATTTTTTCTATGCCAAATTCCTCCAGTGCTTCAATCATCTCTGTAGTAATGTTGTCTGGTCCTGGGGCTTTTCCTGGTTTCATCTTTTTCAGTGCTGCTCTAACTTCATCTTTCATTATGGGTGGTCTTCAAAGTTCTTTTTTATAATGTATTCTTCGTTTCTGTCATCCTCAAAAAGGTCTTTAATGTACTCTCCCCATCTGCCTAATATTTTGTCTTTTTTCATGATAAGCGTGCCATCTTTCGATTTTAAGCAACCAGTTGATGTGCATGTATTTTTCCTGTGGACAATTTCTTCAATTCGTCTGTACATACCCTGAGGATCCATTTTGTGTCGTTCTTCTATCTCTTTGCATTTTGTGTTCAGCCAAGCTTCCTTAGCTTCATTGCACCTACACCTGATTTCTTTGTTTATCTTCCTGTATATCTCTTCGTTTCTCTTTGCCTTCCTCCTTTCCTCCATCAGGCCTAAAATTTCATTAGTCATCCAACTCTTTTTTGCTTTTCTATTTGCCTTAGGATTTCTTCACAAGCTTCATTTATCGAACTTCTCAACTTTGTCCATTGTTCCTCACTGTCACCAACGTCTTCCAGAGCACTGAATTTGTTTTGAACATGTACATTAACTTTTTGACGTATCATTTCATCTGTCTTTAAGAGTCCAAGGTTTAGTTTGATGTTGCTTTTGGTCTGTTTCCTTTTCCTCAATTTCAGCCTAAACCTTCCCACTACCGGATTGTGGTCACTGTTGCAGTCTGCGCCTGGTAGTGTTTTTGCTGACAGGAAAGAATTTCTAAATCTTTTGTTGATCAGGATGTAGTCAATTTGATTTTTGTTATTATCTCCTGGACTCATCCAAGTCTATTTTCTTCTGTTAGGCTGCTCAAATCAGGTGTTTCCTACTATGAATTCATTCATCTGTGCCCATTCTACAAGCTTCCCCCCTCTTTCATTTTGTGCACCAAGGCCATGAGGTCCAACTATATCCTCCACCCTATCCTGTCCCACTTTAGCATTAAAATCTCCCATTATGACTGTAACTTCTTGTGATTTACATTGGACCTTGGCCATCTCTAAAACTTCGTTGAAGTTGTCGATGTCTTCCTGAGTACTTGCGGATGTTGGTGCATACACCTGTATGATGTTGATATCAAAAGGTTTGCCTCCGAATTTGACCAGTAAAACTCTGTCGGACACTGCCCAGTATCCCTTAACTGCTTTTGATTTGTCTTTGTCCATTATGATGCCTACTCCTCTTTCATGTGAATTACCACCAAAGTATATCACTGTATATTCCCCTGATGTTATCATGCCTGCCCCCTTCCATCTCACTTCCCCCAGTCCTAAAATACTAATGTTAAGCCTTTCCATCTCCATTTTGATGTTGTCTAATTTACCTTTCTGTAGCATTGTTCTTATATTCCATGTTGCTATTTTGAATTTAATTTTGATTTTGGTCGCAGTAGCTGGCTGACGGTCTGGTGTCACCTGCGCCGCATGACAGTCCTTACTGGACGAAGGTGCTCCGCAGGAGCACCTATTGACGTCGTTAACTTTCTTCTTTTTCCTTCTCCTGTCCATGGTTTTCCTGGGGAAAAACTACGATGGTGGTTTCCCCTTGCCTTCCATCGGTTGTTTTTTTTAGGGTTAACTCCCTTAGCCTTACTCTCTCCCGAGATGTCCACAAGGCAGTGGAGCTATTTACCCATAGCTTGGGGATCTGGTTCGTGGGCACCAGGGCGTGTCCACACCGCCGGTGGGCCTGCATGCCTCACGTCTGGAATTATATGTTACGTTCATTATTCAGACTTATATTATCAAATGACCAGGTGGAGACGATAGGCGATGCTTACATGGTGGTATCAGGACTGCCCGAGCGTAACGGGAAACGCCACGCGCAGGAGATCGCCCGTATGTCCTTGGAACTCCTCAGACATACCCTGCACTTTCAGATCCCTCATAGGCCTGATGAGAGGCTGCAAATTAGGATCGGTGTTCATTCAGGTGAGGTTAGATTAATAGTGTTTGTTTGTTTGGTTTGTTGTTTGGTTTGTTTGCTTGTTTTTTTTTAGTTGGTTGGCAGTCTGTCTGTCTGTCTGTATGTATGTATGCATGCATGCATGTATGTATGCATGTATGTATGCATGTATGTATGTATGTATGTATGTATGTATGATGTATGAATGTATGTATGTATGTATGTATGTGTATATGTATGTATGTATGTGTATATGTATGTGTATATGTATGTATGTATGTATGTATGTATGTATGTGTATATGTATGTATGTATGTATGTATGTATGTATGAATGTATGAATGTATGTATGTATGTATGTATGTGTATGTGTATATGTGTGTATGTATGTGTATATGTATGTGTATATGTATGTATGTATGTATGTATGTAGTGTATGTGTATGTGTATATGTATGTATGTATGTATGTGTATATGTATGTGTATATGTATGTATGTATGTGTATATGTATGTGTATATGTATGTATGTATGTGTATATGTATGTGTATATGTATGTATGTATGTGTATATGTATGTGTATATGTATGTATGTATGTATGTGTATATGTATGTGTATATGTATGTATGTATGTATGTATGTATGTATGTGTAGATATCATTTTGTCCGTTTCTAGAGATGTGCAGCGAATCCAAATCAGTTTGTAGATTAGCGGTATGCAAATATGATTTATAATATGATAACAGAGATTGTTATATGATAAAGATGATAATGAATAATAATGATGACGATAATGATAATAATAATGATACTAATGATACTGCTACTACTACTACTACTGCTGCTGCTACTGCTACTGCTA
The DNA here is from genome assembly GCA_030674185.1 of Monoplex corrugatus. NCBI lineage: Eukaryota > Metazoa > Mollusca > Gastropoda > Littorinimorpha > Ranellidae > Monoplex > Monoplex corrugatus. Next base: position 76,994,999 of record JAPXFY010000018.1, read on the forward strand.
ATACTACTATTACTACTACTACTACTACTACTATAATAATAATAATAATAATAAAAGTAATAATGATGATGATGATGATGACGACGATGATGATGACGACAATGATGACGATGCTCAAAGGTGCTGCTTCTGCTGCTGCTGCTGTTGATGATGATGATGGTACTGATGATGAATGTGGTGGTGGTGCTGATGATGATGACGATGATACTGATGATGATAGTGCTGGTGGTGCTGATGATGATGACGATGAGAGCAATGATAACAATGATAATGATGATGATGATGATAATAATAATGACAATAATATAATAATAATAATAATAATAATAATGAGGTAATAATAATAATAGTAATAATAGTAATAATAATAATAATGACGACGATAATGTTGATGATGATTGTAACAACAGCTGCAACAACAACAACAACAACAGCAACACTAAGTTGCTTATGTTCCCCTTGATATCTTTGTGGAGTTTTTAATTCATGTTTGATGATGATGATGATGATGATGATGATGATGATAATGATGATTAGCAGCAGCAGTATTACTATTATTATTTGTTATGCATTTATTCATTTATACATTTTTGTCCTGCATAGTTTCTGCCTGATCGGTATAGTAGCCTTTGTTCATAAGTAACAACTCACCTCCAGCAGATCACCAATCCTTCAATTTGGTTTGAATGTTTTTTGTGTGTTTGTTGTTTGTTTACAATACAATGCAATATTTTATTTATATAGCGCAAAATCTTGATAAAATCAAATCTAAGCCCTGAAACAGACACACACGCACGCACGCACACACACGCATGCACGCACGCACGCACACACACACACACACACACACACACACACACACACACACACACACACACAACACACACACACACGCACGCACACGGCTATAAATGGGGAGAAAGAATAAAAGCAATGGAAAATTAATAAAGAGCATATTATATACAATTATATATTACAATGCGATTCCCCTCCGAGTGGAGACAGGCTGCAGAAGGATTGAGTGAGGTCAGGATTTTATGCAGAGGAGAAAAGGTGAGTTTTGAGAGCGGACTTGAAGGAGACAAAAGTAGGTTGCTGACGGACCGAGAGAGGAAGTTTGTTCCAGGAGAGTGGACCAGAAACAGAGAAGGCTCGTGGACCATAGGTATTGAGCTTAGTGCGTGGAAAGCGAAAAGTCAGAGGATCGGAGGCAGAGTGGAGGGTACGTGAGGGAACATAGATCTCAAGTAGGCTTGACAGGTAATCGGGGGCTGCGTTATTGAGGCTTTTGTAGCACATGGTGTCTAGTTTGTACTGTATGCGCTTTGATACAGGGAGCCAGTGAAGTTGTGCCAGGAGAGGAGATATGTGGTCAGCTTTTTTCTTTTTGAGTACTAGGCGTGCAGCATTGTTTTGAATGCGCTGTAGGATGTGAATGGTGGAGGCAGGAAGACCAGACAGGAGTGAATTGCAATAGTCAATGCGAGACATTATGAAGGAGAGAACGAGTTTTGCAGTTGTTTCGACAGAGAGATACTTTCTGATCAGGCTTATACGATGGAGGTGATAGTAGCAAGATCTGGCAGTTTAAAAAACAAAGTTGTTCATGGAGAGGGTAGAGTCAATGCAGACACCAAGGTTTTTAGCTGAATCAGAAATTGGGACTGATGTGTTACATAATGGGAGAGAAAGAGGAGGCAGCTGAGAAAGTTTCTGACGGGTGCCAATGAGGATAGTTTCTGTCTTGTCGTCATTAAGCCGAAGTTTATTGTATGTCATCCAGTTCTTAATGTCCGAGTAACACTCAGTGGTGCGAGTCAAGAGGCGCAGTATATTGTCAGGTGAGTCACTGTCTTGAAGTTGAGTGTCATCAGCATAGAAGTGGTGTTTTATAGAGTGGGAGTTGATGATGGTGGACAGGGGGGAGGTGTAAAGAGTGAAAAGAACAGGGCCAAGGACAAATCCTTGTGGAACACCACAGGTCAGGTATGCAGGTTGAGAGTAAGTGCCATTAATGAGAACAGTTTGTTTTCTGTTTGATAGATATGAAGTGAACCAGGAGAGAGCAATGTCAGAGATGCCAAAAGTATGATGAAGTCTAGAAAGGAGAATACCATGATCAATGGTATCAAAGGCTGCAGACATATCAAGGAGTGTGAGGAGAGAGACTTTGCCAGTATCAGTTGCAAGGAGGAGATTGTTGATAATGTGTAGCAGGGCAGTTTCAGTGCTATGGCACTGGCGGTAGGCTGACTGGAAAGGATTGAGGAGATTGTTGGCAGACAGGTGAGAGTTCAGCTGGTTGAGGACAACTTTTTCGATGAGTTTTGACAAGAAAGAGAGATTAGAGATAGGCCGGTAATTTTTCAGTTCATTTGGGTCTAAATTGTATTTCTTGAGGAGAGGGTGAACAGTAGCAGACTTGAAAGAATCTGGGACAGTTCCAGTTTGAAGAGAAGTGTTGATGATGTCAGTGATGAATGGGAGGAGAGTAGGGAGACAATCGGAGTAGAGAGAACCTGGAAGAGGATCCAGTTCGCAGGTTTTGAACGACAAGGATCTGATTGTGTTGAGAATTTCTTCTTGTGAGACTGGGGTAAAAGTAGTAAGAGGTGTGCCAGAGAAGGAAGGGTCAGGTGGGCATGGTTGACAGGGTGTCCTGTCAAGCCTGTCACGAAGAGTTTGTATTTTGGTGGTGAAATACTTGGAGAATACAGATGGGAGTTCTTCATTTGTGTGTTTTGTTGGGAGAGGTAAATCTTTTCGTGTGCCAAGGAGATGATTCATGGTTGTAAAGAGTTCTTTTGAAGAAGAGGCATTCAGGATTTTGGTTTGGAAATAGTTTGTTTTTGCAGATGCAATGAGGGTGGATACTTTTGTTTTAGAGGCTTGGAAAAGTTGCCTATGCACAGTGAGTTTGGATTTGCGCCAGCGGCGCTCTGCTCTGGGGCGGGCACGTTTTGCACAGGCAATCCCATGAGTGAGCCAGGGGGTAGGGGGGCGGTCAGGTAAAAGACGGGATGTGGCTGGAGCATGAGTGTCCAGAAGATGGTGGAGAGTAGTATAGAATTCATCGGCAAGGTTATGTGACTTTTCAGAAAGGAGACGGGAGGCATCAGATGAAAATGTGGAGAGGTCGATAGATTTGAGATTGCGTCGAGTCACTGTGCGCGTGGTACGGGAAGGAGGAGAAATGTCAAGAGAACAGAGAATTGCAGAGTGGTTAGATGGAAGGGCTGAAGTTAGACGGGTAGAAAGAACTAAGCAGTTGTCAGTAGCTGAATTGTGGTGATCACGAGAAATGATCCAGTCAAGAATGTGACCTTTTTGATGGGTTGGTTCAGAAATATGTTGTGTCATATTGTGATTGGACAGAGAGTTGATGATATGTCTTGTGTCATAACGGTGAGTGTTGTCATAGTGGACATTGATGTCACCTAGAATGATGAGATTTCCAGGTAAGAGGCAGTAGTGGTCAAGTAGTTGGTCAAAGTCAGAGAGAAATGTGGATGTGGTGAGCTTGTTGGCAGAGCTATGTGGAGGTCGATAGACACAGGAGAAGGTGATTGGTGAGGGGTGGATTGGAAGGATTCTTCAACGTGCTCGAAAGAAGGATGGGAGAAAGGCAGAGACTGCGAGAAAGATAGACGGGAATGGAGTGAGTCGT
>JAPXFY010000018.1:77003665-77046165 GCA_030674185.1 Monoplex corrugatus
GACTTTGATACTAATCACAGTTATCTGATAGACTTTGATACTAATCACAGTTATCTGATAGACTTTGATATTAATCACAGTTATCTGTTAGACTTTGATACTAACACTGTTATCTGTATAGATTTTGATACTAATCACAGTTATCTGATAGACTTTGATACTAATCACAGTTATCTGATAGATTTTGATACTAATCACAGTTATCTGATAGACTTTGATACTAATCACAGTTATCTGATAGACTTTGATACTAATCACAGTTATCTGATAGACTTTGATACTAATCACAGATAACTGTATAGACTTTCATACTAATCACAGTTATCTGATAGACTTTGATACTAATCACAGTTATCTGATAGACTTTGATATTAATCACAGTTATCTGAGAGACTTTGATACTAATCACAGTTATCTGATAGACTTTGATACTAATCACAGTTATCTGATAGACTTTGATACTTATCACAGTTAACTGTATAGACTTTGATACTAATCACAGTTAACTGTATAGACTTTGACACTAACCACTGTTATCTGTATAGATTTTGATACTTATCACAGTTAACTGTATAGACTTTGCCACTAATCACAGTTAACTGTATAGACTTTGATGCTTATCACAGTTAACTGCATAGACTTTGATACTAATCACAGTTATCTGTATAGACTTTGATACTTATCACAGTTATCTGTATAGATTTTGATACTTATAACAGTTAACTGTATAGATTTTGATACTTATCGAAGTTTACTGTATAGATTTTGATACTTATCAAAGTTTACTGTATAGACTATGACACTAATCACAGTTATCTGTATAGATTTTGATACTAATCACAGTTAACTGTATAGATTTTGACCCTAATCACAGTTATCTGTATAGACTTTGACACTAATCACAGTTAACTGTATAGTTTGATACTTATCACAGTTAACTGTATAGACTTTGATGCTAACCATATTTAACTGTATAGACTTTGACACTAATCACAGTTAACTGTATAGATTTTGATACTTATCACAGTTAACTGTATAGATTTTGATACTTATCACAGTTAACTGTATAGACTTTGACACTAATCACACTTATCTGTATAGATTTGATTTATACTAATCAGTTAACTGTATAGACTTTGACACTAATCACAGTAACTGTATAGACTTTGATGCTAACCATATTTAACTGTATAGACTTTGATACTAACCACAGTTATCTGAATAGATTTTGATACTTATCACAGTTAACTGTATAGACTTTGACACTAATCACAGTTATCTGTATAGATTTTGATACTAATCACAGTTAACTGTATAGATTTTGATACTTATCACAGTTAACTGTATAGACTTTGACACTAATCACAGTTATCTGTATTAGATTTTGATACTAATCACAGTTAACTGTATAAATTTTGATACTAATCACAGTTATCTGCATAGACTTTGATACTTATCACAGTTTACTGTATAGATTTTGATACTTATCACAGTTAACTGTATAGACTTTGACAATAATCACAGTTATCTGTATACATTTTGATACTAACCACAGTTATCTGTATAGATTTTGATACTTATCACAGTTTACTGTAGAGATTTTGATACTTATCAAAGTTTACTGTATAGACTTTGCCACTAATCACAGTTAACTGTATATACTGTGATACTAACCATATTTATCTCTGTGGACTTTAATATTAACCACAGGTAACTGTATAGACTTTGACACTAATGACAGTTAACTGTATAGACTTTGACACTAATCACAGTTAACTGTATAGACTTTGACACTAATCACAATTAATTGTATAGACTTTGATACTAATCACAGTTACCTGTACAGACTTTGATAGTAATCACAGTTATCTTATAGACTTTGATACTAATTACAGTTATCTGTATAGACTTTGCAGTAATCACAATTAACCGTAAAGACTTTGAAACTACTCACAGTTAACTTATAGACTTTGAAACTACTCACAGTTAACTGTATAGACTTCGATACTAACCACAGTTAACTGTATAGACTTTGATACTAACCACAGTTAACTGTATAGACTTTGATATTAATCACAGTTAACTGTATAGACTTTGATACTAACCATATTTAAGTGTATAGACTTTGATATTAATCACAGTTAACTGTATAGACTTTGACACTAATCACAGTTAACTGTATAGACTTTGACACTAACCCCAGTTATCCCCATAGACTTTGATACTAATCACAGTTAACTTATAGACTTTGATACTAATCACAGTTATCCATATAGACTTTGACACTAATCACAGTTAACTGTATAGACTTTGACACTAACCACAGTTAACTGTATAGACTTTGACACTAATCACAGTTAACTGTATAGACTTTGACACTAACCACAGTTAACTGTATAGACTTTGATACTAATCACAGTAATCCGTATAGACTTTGATACTACTCACAGTTAACTGTATAGACTTTGATACTAACCACAGTTAATTGTATAGACTTTGATATTAATCACAGTTGACTGTATAGACTTTGATAATAACCATATTTAAGTGTATAGACTTTGATATTAATCACAGTTAACTGTATAGATTTTGGTATTAATCACAGTTAACTGTATAGACTTTGATACTAACCATATTTAAGTGTGTAGCTTTGATACTAATCACAGTTAACTCTATAGACTTTGATACTAACCACAGTAAACTGTATAGACTTTGATACTAACCACAGTTAACTCTATAGACTTTGATACTAATCACTGTTAACTGTGTAGACTTTGATACTAATCACAGTTATCTTATAGACTTTGAAACTAATCACAGTAACTGTATAGACTTTGATGCTAACCATATTTAACTGTATAACTTTGATACTAATGACAGTTAACTGTATAGACTTTGACACTAATCACAGTTAACTTATAGACTTTGATACTAATGGCAGTTAACTGTATAGCCTTTGACACTAACCACAGTTCACCGTATAGACGTTGATACTAACCACAGTTAACTGTATAGACTTTGATAGCAATCACAGTTAACTGTATAGTTTTTGATACTAATCACAGTTATCTTATAGACTTTGACACTACTCAGAGTTAACTGTGTACACTTTCATACTGATCACAGTTAACTGAATAGACTTTGATACTAATCACATTTTTCTTGTAGACTTTGAAATTAATCACAGTAACTGTATAGACTTTGATACTAATCACAGTTAACTGTATAGACTTTGATATTAATCACAGTTAACTGTATAGACTTTGATACTAATCACAATTAACTGTACAGACTTGATATTAATCACAGTTAACTGTATAGACTTTGATACTAACCACAGTAAACTGTATAGACTTTGATATTAATCACAATTAACTGTATAGACTTTGATACTAATCACAGTTAACTGTATAGACTTTGATATTAATCACAGTTAACTGTATAGACTTTGATACTAATCACAGTTAACTGTAATAGACTTTGATACTAACCACATTCAACTTATAGACTTTGACACTAATCACAGTTAACTGTATAGATTTTTGATACTAATCACAGTTAACTGTATAGACTTTGACACTAACCACTGTTATCTGTATAGATTTTTGATATTTATCACAGTTAACTGTATAGACTTTGCCACTAATCACAGTTAACTGTATAGACTTTGATGCTTATCACAGTTTTAACTGCATAGACTTTGATACTAATCACAGTTATCTGTATAGACTTTGATACTTATCACAGTTATCTGTATAGATTTTGATACTTATAACAGTTAACTGTATAGATTTGATACTATCGAAGTTACTGTATAGATTGATACTATCAAAGTTTACTGTATAGACTATGACACAATCACAGTTATCTGTATAGATTTGATATAATCACGTTACTTATAGATTTGACCCTAATCAAGTATGAAGACTTGAACATCACGTTATGTATAGATTATACTATCACAGTTAACTGTATAGACTTTGATGTAACCATAACTGTATAGACTTTGACACAATCACGTTAACTGTAGATTGATATCACAGTACGTATAGATTTGTACTACACAGTAACTGTAGACTTGACATAATCACATTACTGTAAGATTTTGATACAATCACAGTACTGTATAGACTTTGACCTAATCACAGTAACTGTATAGACTTGATGCTAACCATATTTACTGTATAACTTGATACTAAACAGTTACTGAATAGATTTGATACTATCACAGTAACTGTATAGACTTGAACTAATCACATTACTGTATAGATTTGAACAATCACAGTTACTGTATAGATTTGATACTACACAGTTAACTTATAGACTTTGACACTAATCACAGTTATCTGTATAATTTTGATATAATCACAGTTAACTTATAATTTGAACTAATCAAGTTACTGTAACTTTGATACTTATCACAGTTACTGATAGATTTTGATACTATCACAGTTACTGTATAGACTTTGACAATAATCACAGTTACTGTATACATTTGATACTAACACAGTTACGTATAGATTTTGATACTTATCACAGTTTACTGTAAGATTTGATACTTATCAAATTTACTGTAAGATTGCACTAATCACAGTTAACTGTATAACTTGATACTAACCATAATCTTGTGACTTTAATTAACCACAGTAACTGTATAGACTTTGACACTAATACAGTTAACTGTATAGACTTGAACTAATCACAGTTAACTGTATAGACTTGACTAACACATTAATTGTATAGACTTGATACTAATCACAGTTACTGTAAGACTTTGAATAATCACAGTTACTTATAGATTTGATACTAATCAGTTACTGTATAGACTTTGCATAATCACATTACCGTAAGATTTGAAATATCACAGTTAACTTATAGACTTGAACTATCACGTTAACTGTATAGACTTGATACTAACCACAGTTAACTGTATAGACTTGAACTACCACAGTTACTGTATAGACTTTGATATATCACAGTTAACTGTATAGATTTGATACTAACAATTAATGTATAGATTTGATATAATCACAGTTACTGTATAGACTTTGAACTAATCACAAGTTAACTTTATAAAACCCATGACACTAATCACAGTTAACTTATAGATTTGATACTAATCACAGTTACCTATAATTTGACACTAATCACAGTACTGTATAGACTTTGACACTAACACAGTTAACTGTATAGATTGACCTATCACAGTTAACTGTATAGACTTTGACATAACCACATTAACTGTATAACTTTGATACTAATCACAGTAATCGTATAGATTTGATACTATCCAGTTAACTGTAAGATTGATACTAACACAGTTTAACTTTTATAGGACTTTGACCTATAAACATATTATGTATAGATTTGATATTAATCACAGTTAACTGTATAATTTATTAATCACAGTAACTGTATAGACTTTGATACTAACCATATTTAATGTTAGCTTTGATACTAACACAGTTATCTAGACTTGAATACCATATTAGACTTGATACTACCACAGTTACTTATAGACTTTGATACTAATCACGTACTGTTAGATTTGATACTATCACAGTTATCTTATAGACTTGACTAATCACAGTAACTGTATAGACTTTGACTAACCAATTAACTGTATAACTTTGATACTATGACAGTTAACTGTATAGACTTTGACACTAATCACAGTTAACTTATAGACTTTGATACTAATGGCAGTTAACTGTATAGCCTTTGACACTAACCACAGTTCACCGTATAGACGTTGATACTAACCACAGTTAACTGTATAGACTTTGATAGCAATCACAGTTAACTGTATAGTTTTTGATACTAATCACAGTTATCTTATAGACTTTGACACTACTCAGAGTTAACTGTGTACACTTTCATACTGATCACAGTTAACTGAATAGACTTTGATACTAATCACATTTTTCTTGTAGACTTTGAAATTAATCACAGTAACTGTATAGACTTTGATACTAATCACAGTTAACTGTATAGACTTTGATATTAATCACAGTTAACTGTATAGACTTTGATACTAATCACAATTAACTGTATAGACTTGATATTAATCACAGTTAACTGTATAGACTTTGATACTAACCACAGTAAACTGTATAGACTTTGATATTAATCACAATTAACTGTATAGACTTTGATACTAATCACAGTTAACTGTATAGACTTTGATATTAATCACAGTTAACTGTATAGACTTTGATACTAATCACAGTTAACTGTATAGACTTTGATACTAACCACATTCAACTGTATAGACTTTGACACTAATCACAGTTAACTGTATAGATTTTGATACTAATCACAGTTAACTGTATAGACTTTGACACTAACCCCAGTTATCCCTATAGACTTTGATACTAATCACAGTTAACTGTATAAATGATACTAATCACAGTTATCCATATAGACCTTGACACTAATCACAGTTAACTGTATAGAGTTTGACACTAACCACAGTTAACTGTATAGACTTTGACACTAATCACAGTAATCCGTATAGACTTTGAAACTAATCACAATAATCCGTATAGACTTTGGTACTAATTACAATTGTCTGTATATACTTTGATACATATCACAATGAACTGTGTAGACTTTGATACTAATCACAGTTAACTGTATAGACTTTGACACTAACCACAGTTAACTGTATAGACTTTGATACTAATCACAGTTAACTGTATAGATTTTGATACTAATCACAGTTAACTGTATAGACTTTGACACTAATCACAGTTAACTGTATAGACTTTGATACTAATCACAGTTAACTGTATAGATTTTGATACTAGTCACAGTTAACTGTATAGATTTTATACTAATCACAGTTAACTGTATAGACTTTGATACTAATCACAGTTAACTGTATAGATTTTATACTAATCACAGTTAACTGCATAGACTTTGACACTAATCACAGTTAACTGTATAGATTTTGATACTATTCACAGTTAACTGTATAGACTTTGATACTAATCACAGTAAACGACGTAACTGCAAACTGAATACTTACCTACAGAAATCAACTTGAATACAATCCAAACATTGCACTGCAAAGAGACTCTGATACTAATCACAGTAAGCGATATAACTTTTCAAACTGAATACTTACACAGAAGTAATTTCAAACAAAAAGTATGAATTCAGCTACGTTTTCGTTTTATTGGTAAACAGTAACAGTTTCTGCTTTTTTATTTTCTATTTTTTTTTTTTTTTAGGATCATCGCATTCAGGGTTACCTATGTACTCACCTTAATTTTTTCTGTCCCATTTTCTACGTCACCTTAATGGCCGCAGAAGCTTGCACAGTTTTTACAATGTGATGATGATGCTGATGTCGATGAGCATAATAATCATGATGATATGGAGTTCCATCTGAGATTGAGACTGCGTGACAGGGCTGTATTCTACGCTTACTATCGTAATATGTCCTGGCGTCAACCAGGCCCGAGAGATACAGGCACCTGCGGTGCTGATCAGAAGATATCAGGATCATCCTCAATGATGTATCCGTGAATTGGATGAGACTTGAGTGTTTGGTCCCAGTCTTCCCAATGAGCCCATAGCACGCCCAACTCTGGGTTGGAGCCGGTTGCTGAAAAATCCCACACTGATTTTTGAAGGACTGATGGGGATTTGAACCCACAACCTTCCAGCCAGTTGTCCATTGCGCTAACCACTACACCACGGCGACTGGTGTAAACAGTAAAAGTTATTTTATGGCCCAAGGTCGCAGGTTGACATGAAACAATGGATGAATGTTAAATTTGAATTTGAATTGCGACTGGTAATGGATGAGTTTTGATTTCGAATTTGAACTGTGCCTGGCAATGGATGAATTTTGAATTTGAATTTAGATTGCTACTGGCAATGGGTGAATTTTGAATTGAAATTTAATTTGCTATTGGCAATTGATGAATTTTGAATTTGAATTTAGATTTGAATTTGTTCCAGAGAAAATTTGTAGTATGTGGACGATTCCAAAATGAGCTCCAGCCAAATCCGCCAGTGATGATCTGGCAGTCTGCTTCAACTGGAGCAAAACCATATGCGCTGGCAATGTCTCAGAATGAAAGCAGGGATACAGTTGTATTTGAAAGGGGATTTGTAAAACACTGGAACTTCAAGACTGGCGACGAAGAGGGTCAGTTTTATTATGCTGTCTGGAGAAATGTGGTTTCTAAGAAGAATGTTGAGAGTTCCATGGACAGAAAAGAAAACAAACAAGATAGTCCCGATGGAGGCAGACACAAGAAGATCATTCATAAGGAAGATTAGGAAAAGACAGGCAACATTCATATGCCATTTTGTGAGGATAGGGAAATTGGAGCACCTGGTCATAACAGGAAAGCTGGACGGAAAGAGAGCACCAGGTAGACCCAGGGAAAAAATATTGGACGGACTTGCAGAGTGGCTGAGTACAGAGAGGGTGGAAGATGTGCTTGCGGCCATGATCGCCAACGCCATGCCGCAGGGCACATAATGATGATGTTGGTGATGTCTGGAATAAACTCGAAGACATCAGGTCTTCAGTCCACGACTCTATACACAGCTAACCAATCAACCTGCCCAAAATCACATGGGCCACATAGGGGTTGAACCCACGTCCTTCGCATTGTCAGCAGGGTTCCCTAACTAATTGAACTAGTATACCTCACGTATTTCTTTTGTTTTTCTTTTTGGCGTTGTTTTCGTTACAATGGATTTACTATGCGAAATTCTGGCTGTTCGCAACCTAAAATTGTATCATTCTATGAGATGAGAGAACTTTTAGCATGCTATAATCACTTTTTGAGTACATAAAATGGAATTGAATCGTAAGCAACACACAATAAACCACACGTTTTATGTTTCAGGGTAAAGGAGTACAGACGACTTACTGGTTGAAAGGTGAATATGATCTGCTCAGCATACCGAGTTAAGAGTTGTGTATAACTATCTCTTCCTCTGCAATATCAACTCCTAAAAATTGCATGATCATATGTTATAAAAGTTGTCAAGTCTTCTTATGCAAAAATCGCCTTCCGTGCCCTGCAAAACACAGCAGATAACCCAACAATAGACAGTTTTTTTAAACTCTGGCTGTTGATCTTTCAAAACGTGATTTTCATTGATCGTTGGTGCTTTGAGACGTGGTTCTCATTGGTTGTCGGTGTTTTTAAACCATGATTTTCAGTGGCCGTTGCTGTTTTCAAACACGAGTGTTGAGTGTTTTAGATCATAAATTTTTGTGGCTGTTGCTGTTTAAAGACACAATTTTTGATGAACATTGGTGTCTTTGGATGTACCTTATATTAATTAGCGCTATATGGGGGAAACGATTTAAAGTAGCTGTCGAAGTGTGAAATTCTATTCTGTAAACGAGAAAGGCCTTGCAACAGATCTATGCTTTGTCCTAGCATTTTCTGCACCCCAAAACTGACAGCAAGAAGGGATCAGGAAAGATGAAGGCAACAGACAGGCAAGAAGACGTGTGAGGTGGGTATGAAAGAGATTGAAGTGTTTAAGACAGGGAATCAAAGCAAGATGTTGAGCATGGAATTGCAAGGAAGGAAGAGGCCATAAGGCGTGGGATTATGGCAACCATGAAATTACGGTACACAGTGCATCGTGTAGAGAGATGGGATCAGTATGTGCTCTGATCATGGACAGTGATGTTTAGAGGTATGGTTTTAGAATCAGGGCTGAGAGCTGAAGAAAAGAAAAAGAAGAGGAAATCTAGGGATCCCCCACTCCACCCAGACCTCCCGATGAAAAATTAAAGATAAAAAATTCAGCGAGCTGGCGCATTTTCAGGCATTAAAGCAGACATTCAGAGTGATTAAAAAGGTATTTTATAGTGTCTGTTTTCTATACAAGCGCTTACAAAATCACTATTATACTCATTATGCTAACATTATTTTGATAAAAGAAGCTGGAAATGGATTTTTCAAGGAAAGTGCCGATGTAATCTAAGGAATTAATATCCAGATCTGAGGAGAATTTCCACTCCTGTAGAATAGAGACTACGCTATAGAACAGAGAATAGAGACTCAACGCTATAGAACAGAGAATAGAGACTCAACGCTATAGAACAGAGAATACTCAACGCTATAGAACAGAGAATAGAGACTCAACGCTATAGAACAGAGAATAGAGACTCCACAAATCACAGAGCTGTGCGGATCATGAATCTGACTCAAGGGAAAAAATGTGTTCAGCATCGAATCCACTCACCTGCCAATGGATACTCGACCGTGTTGGTTGTCATTTTTGACGTGGTGTTAGCCCTGATATGGCTCAAGTAGTCGGTTGGGCTATAAGCAATATGAACTTGACCCTGTCCCGGGTTGGGTAAGGTACAGCAGTGGGAAAGGAGGTGGGTACCATTTTTATAGTGTAGGCCTCAAAAATCGTTGAGGTCCCTGCTACCTTATTGTCCTACAATAGGAGTATGGAACAATCTCTACCTTTTTTTTTCTTTAGGTCAGTAGGTTTATTGTGGAAAACCATCTAACTCTTGTCTTCAAGACAATGGAGGTCACTACCATCTCACTCCTATTTGACCACAGGGTTATGGACCAACCTCAAAGTTTTTTTAGAGGGGGATGGGGGAGGAAAGTAGTAGTATTGCTGGGAGTGGTGCTGATCGCACTGATGAGAATGAGATGTGTGCATGCTTGAGGTTGCCACGATTTTGACCTTGTGTTAAGAAACAACAACAAAAACAAGCAAACAAACAAACAAAAAACACGTATTCACTCACCATAGACCTTAAACTTTGATACACACACACACACACACACACACGCGCGTGCGCACACACACATACACACACACGCGCGCACACATACACAGACACATACCTACACACACATACAACCACACAAACATACAACCGCCGACACACACACACGCACACACACACGCGCGCGCACACGCACATACAAACATATACACTCACATACAACCTACAATCACACACAATACAATCGCAGACACAGACACAGACACAGACACAGACACAAACAAATAAACCACAACCACAGAATCTTGACACATTTACAATCATTTTATGCCTCTCTCAAAGGAAGATTGGAACAGAGAAGAAATCTATCTACCTGACGCCGTCATGGGAGAGACATGAAAAAAACATCAGGCACAGACATGATCAAGCCAATATCAGGCACAGACATGATCAAGCCAATATCAGGCACAGACATGATCAAGCCAATATCAGGCACAGACATGATCAAGCCAATATCAGGCACAGACATGATCAAGCCAATATCAGGCACAGACATGATCAAGCCAATATCAGGCACAGACATGATCAAGCCAATATCAGGCACAGACATGATCAAGCCAATATCAGGCACAGACATGATCAAGCCAATATCAGGCACTAAACTGATTCAAGCATTCATATAAACGAAAATCTTAATAGTAAAGCAGCACTCTCCTTTTCCCTGTTACATTTTAAGATGGCGCATAACAAATCAAGGAAGTGCACACATGCATACATTAACAAAAGCCAGGCGATTTGTGTCATGAATGAAACGCTGGTTTAATACAGACCATATGTCGCTACAAGGCCCAAACCCATATGAAATTGGGTCAGTGTTAGTAGGCTTTTAGCATTGGGTCAGCGTCACTTTGCGTTGATGGATTCCAAAAGTGAGACGTTTAATGGTGAGGTGTGTGTTATGTCCATGTCGAGTGTATGGATTTCCAGTCTAACAATGTTGGTTTGATTTTCAAAGCAACCAAAGGTTTGACTACCTGTTTTCATTGGTCATTCATCCTTGAAAAAAACAAAACAAAAACAAAACCTCACTCAACAATACCTGGAAAGACAGAGGCATACCAAACGGCCTGAGAAAAATAAACTTTAAATGATTGACCTGGTCAATCATAATTTTGGCTGCGCAGCCTGGACTCTCAGAAAAGCTGATTGAGGCAGCAGAGATGTGGTTTTATCGGAGACTACTACATGTCAAATGGGCAGACAGAAGAATTAATGAAAGTGTCCTGAAAGAACTTGATACCACCAGAAAATTCTAGCAGACATCAACACGAGAAGACCAAAATACAATGGCCATGTGTCACTTAGCAAGAACACAGACCTCATGGCAACCATTTTTCAAGGAAAAACAGAGGCAAAAAGGAAGAAAAGCAGACCTCCAATCTCATACATCGAGAACATAACCAACAGCAGTGGCCTAAATATTCAAGTCATCTACAAAAGTCAAGACAGAGCCGTTTGGAAGAGAATAGTGGTGTCTTTTAAAGAGTGCAGCGGCCAACACAGAACCCGGTGACGCCGACAGGTGAGACAGGTGATTTATCCTGAGATACTACATGCTATGTGATCTGAAGGCTGGTTGTTTTCATATTGCTCTGGTGTAGCCTCTAGTGATGACACATGCTTGCTGTTTGTCAGTACACTGTACCATTGGTATGTGTACAAAACAACGTTGTCAGTACACTGTATCATTGGTATGTGTTCAAAACAACGTTGTCAGTACACTGTACCATTGACATGTGTTCAAAACAACGTTGTCAGTACACTGTACCATTGGCATGTGTTCAAAACAACGTTGTCAGTACACTGTACCATTGGCATGTGTTCAAAACAACGTTGTCAGTACACTGTACCATTGACATGTGTTCAAAACAACGTTGTCAGTACACTGTACCATTGGCATGTGTTCAAAACAACGTTGTCAGTACACTGTACCATTGGCATGTGTTCAAAACAACGTTGTCAGTACACTGTACCATTGACATGTGTTCAAAACAACGTGTCAGTACACTGTACCATTGGCATGTGTTCAAAACAACGTTGTCAGTACACTGTATCATTGGTATGTGTTCAAAACAACGTTGTCAGTACACTGTACCATTGACATGTGTTCAAAACAACGTTGTCAGTACACTGTACCATTGGCATGTGTTCAAAACAACGTTGTCAGTACACTGTACCATTGGCATGTGTTCAAAACAACGTTGTCAGTACACTGTACCATTGGCATGTGTTCAAAACAACGTTGTCAGTACACTGTATCATTGGCATGTGTTCAAAACAACGTTGTCAGTACACTGTACCATTGGCATGTGTTCAAAACAACGTTGTCAGTACACTGTACCATTGGCATGTGTTCAAAACAACGTTGTCAGTACACTGTATCATTGGCATGTGTTCAAAACAACGTTGTCAGTACACTGTACCATTGGCATGTGTTCAAAACAACGTTGTCAGTACACTGTACCATTGGCATGTGTTCAAAACAACGTTGTCAGTACACTGTATCATTGGTATGTGTTCAAAACAACGTTGTCAGTACACTGTACCATTGGTATGTGTTCAAAACAACGTGTCAGTACACTGTATCATTGGTATGTGTTCAAAACAACGTTGTCAGTACACTGTATCATTGGTATGTGTTCAAAACAACGTTGTCAGTACACTGTATCATTGGTATGTGTTCAAAACAACGTGTCAGTACACTGTATCATTGGTATGTGTTCAAAACAACGTTGTCAGTACACTGTGTCATTGGTATGTGTTCAAAACAACGTTGTCAGTACACTGTACCATTGGTATGTGTTCAAAACAACGTGTCAGTACACTGTATCATTGGTATGTGTTCAAAACAACGTTGTCAGTACACTGTATCATTGGTATGTGTTCAAAACAACGTTGTCAGTACACTGTATCATTGGTATGTGTTCAAAACAACGTGTCAGTACACTGTATCATTGGTATGTGTTCAAAACAACGTTGTCAGTACACTGTGTCATTGGTATGTGTTCAAAACAACGTTCACCTTACATTTTTCTTGTAGTGTTGTGCTGCCTTCGAAACGAAATTAATTTATTATTATTGTGTTGAACTTTTGAGGTAAATGACTATGGCAGATAACACAGCCAAATGTTTGTTGTTGTTGTTGTTGAAAAAAGAAATAAGTAACGATGTTTATGGATACTGGAAGGTTGCTTTGTCTATGTGTGTGTGTGTGTGTGTGTGTGTGTGTGTGTGTTGTGTGTGCTGTGCGTGCGTGCGTGCGTGCGTGTGTGTGTGTGTGTGTGTGTGTGTGTGTTGTTGTGTGTTTGCGTGTGCGTTTGTGTTTGTTTGTTTGTGTGTGTGTGTGTGTGTATTTGTGTCTGTGTGAGAGACAGATGCATACACCATACACATACACAATAAATATGAAGAGATGAAAGAAAGGGAAAAAAGCAACATACAAATAATCAAGTAACCAACCAACCAACCAACCAACCAACCACCAACCCTAACCAACAAACCAACCAACCAACCAACCCAACAAAAGTACCACCAACAAATGAACATGGTTGTGGATCTGCTGTGTCTCTCTAAACATGTGTCAACTCTTATAACACTATGTAGAAAAAAAATAACAATACATTATTTGATCATACCGCTCTTACACTTCTAACATGAAACAGGAAACATCTCTATAAAACATCATAATTCAATAGACAACACAGATTAGACACTTTTATGCAAAGATAGCACAGATTAGAAAATTTTATGACATAGAGTAGAAACAAATTAGACACTTTTATGCAAAGACTAACACAGATTAGACACTTTTATGCAAGAGATAGCACAGGATTAGAACACTTTTTATGCAAAAGACAACACAGGATTAGACACTTTTTATGCAAGAGATAGCACAGGATTAGACACTTTTTATGCAAGAGATAGCACAGGATTAGACACTTTTTATGCAAAAGACAACACAGGATTAGACACTTTTTATGCAAGAGATGCACAGGATTAGACACTTTTTATGCAAGAGATAGCACAGGATTAGACACTTTTTATGCAAGAGATAGCACAGGATTAGACACTTTTTATGCAAGAGATAGCACAGGATTAGACACTTTTTATGCAAAGAGGCATAGCACAGAATTAGACACTTTTTATGCAAGAGATAGCACAGGATTAGACACTTTTTATGCAAGAGATAGCACAGGATTAGACACTTTTTATGCAAGAGATAGCACAGGATTAGACACTTTTTATGCAAGAGATAGCACAGGATTAGACACTTTTTATGCAAGAGATAGCACAGGATTAGACACTTTTTATGCAAGAGATAGCACAAGATTAGACACTTTTTATGCAAGAGATAGCACAGAATTAGAAACTTTTTTTGCAAAAGATAACACAGAATTAGAAACTTTTTTTCTTTCTCAAACGAGGTGATTCAGTTGTAAGATTACATTAATTAGGTAACTTCAGTTTCAGTTTTTCAAGATGACGTCTCAGCGTTCGGAACGAATTCCGTATGCACTAACGTCACAACTGCTATGTGCATGGTGATTATGGCACAAGCCTTAAGTCCGCACATAAACCCATGAGCTGGCCAGATCCTGAGGCCCTACCTAGCCTGTTTTGCCTACTCTGTAATTTTTGTACTAGTATTGTGTCAGCCTATAGGCCCCACCTAGCCTGTTTTGCCTAGTCTGTATTTTTGTACTAGTATTGTCAGCCTATAGGCCCTACCTAGCCTGTTTTGCCTACTCTGTATTTTTGTACTAGTATTGTGTCAGCCTATACGCCCTACCTAGCCTGTTTTGCCTAGTCTGTATTTTTGTACTAGTATTGTGTCAGCCTATAGGCCCTACCTAGCCTGTTTTGCCTAGTCTGTATTTTTGTACTATTGTGTCAGCCTATAGGCCCCACCTAGCCTGTTTTGCCTAGTCTGTATTTTTGTACTAGTATTGTGTCAGCCTATACGCCCTACCTAGCCTGTTTTGCCTAGTCTGTATTTTTGTACTAGTATTGTGTCAGCCTATAGGCCCTACCTAGCCTGTTTTGCCTAGTCTGTATTTTTGTACTAGTATTGTGTCAGCCTATAGGCCCTACCTAGCCTGTTTTGCCTAGTCTGTATTTTTGTACTAGTATTGTGTCAGCCTATAGGCCCCACCTAGCCTGTTTTGCCTAGTCTGTATTTTTGTACTAGTATTGTGTCAGCCTATAGGCCCTACCTAGCCTGTTTTGCCTAGTCTGTATTTTTGTACTAGTATTGTGTCAGCCTATAGGCCCTACCTAGCCTGTTTTGCCTAGTCTGTATTTTTGTACTAGTATTGTGTCAGCCTACATTGGAACAATCTTGGTTACATGAAAATGACAGGTGTGTCCTTCAAAGAAAAAAAAAAAAAAGGGGGGGGGGGGCAGTTATATAAGATAGATAAATAATTAAAGGTCTGAATTACAACACAACTAGCTACTCCGATGGTATAACACAACTGGTTAAATTTGATGTGTAAGCCAGTTTTCTTTATACTTTTCTCCCATTGACGTTATAGCACAATCGGTCAAACATAATGGGTGTGCATCAGCCATTGACAATTTTCTTTACATTTTTCTGTCCATTGATGATATAACATAATTGGCTAAACTAAATGTAATGGGTGTGTATCAGCCATCGACAATTTTCTTTTTATACTTTTCTCCCCATTGAATAAATGTCTTTTCATTCAAATGTCCAGCCAAGTCTCCTCAAAAGACGAACAACATTGTCTGTAAATGAGAGGATGTGCCCCATGCATAATGCATCTTAGCCATTACCGACATATACTTCAATCAACCGCTGGTGCAGGCACAAAACTGCACACAAACGCAGACTACTGGTTAGAGACCGTACTAAAAAAAAGTTATGTCATACTGCAGACTCTTGGTCACATATGCCTACATATTCCGTGATTCACCAGTGCCAAGATTTAAGTTTAAAACATGGTAATAAAAGGAAAGAAAAATAATCAATTTCCTGTCGTTGAATGCACGGGAATCTCAACATATCTTCCCAAAAGACTAAAAACCCTCATATGAAAATTACTGGGGGGGGGTTAAGATGTGACTACAGAAAAATCAGATTTTTAACTGTTATGACTATGATTTTGTGCTTTAGCCACAACGCTGTCCACCATCATCCTGCATTGTCAACTATGCTAACAAAGCAAAACCTGCAGGAAGCTGGTGGATAGGAGAGGGAGTCAAAGAGTTAAGTTTTAGCACTTGGTGGATAGGGTGCATGAGTCATAGGGTTAAATATCCTTGCTTATCACATTGGCTCAAATATCTTTGCCTTTCATATTAGCTTGATTGGCCTGAGACTACCCTAACCCTACCAAAAAGAGCCTTTCATATTGGCTTGATTGGCCTGAGACTACCCTAACACCTACCAGAAAGAGCCTTTCATATTGGCTTGATTGTCCTAAGACTACCCTAACCCACCAGAAAGAGCCTTTCATATGGCTTGCTTGGCCTAAGACTACCCTAACCCTACCAGAAAGAGCCTTTCATACTGGCTTGCTTGGCCTAAGACTACCCTAACCCTACCAGAAAGAGCCTTTCATATTGGCTTGCTTGGCCTAAGACTACCCTAACCCTACCAGAGCCTTTCATACTGGCTTGCTTGGCCTAAGACTACCCTAACCCTACCAGAAAGAGCCTTTCATATTGGCTTGTTTGGCTTAAGACTACCCTAACCCTACCAGAAAGAGCCTTTCATATTGGCTTGCTTGGCCTAAGACTACCCTAACCCTACCAGAAAGAGCCTTTCATATTGGCTTGCTTGGCCTAAGACTACCCTAACCCTACCAGAAAGAGTCTTTCATACTGGCTTGATTGGCTTAAGACTACCCTAACCCTACCAGAAAGAGCCTTTCATATTGGCTTGTTTGGCTTAAGACTACCCTAACCCTACCAGAAAGAGCCTTTCATATTGGCTTGCTTGGCCTAAGACTACCCTAACCCTACCAGAAAGAGCCTTTCATATTGGCTTGCTTGGCCTAAGACTACCCTAACCCTACC
Source organism: Monoplex corrugatus (assembly GCA_030674185.1). Taxonomy (NCBI): domain Eukaryota; kingdom Metazoa; phylum Mollusca; class Gastropoda; order Littorinimorpha; family Ranellidae; genus Monoplex; species Monoplex corrugatus. The sequence continues at coordinate 77,021,511 of JAPXFY010000018.1, forward strand.
AGAAAGAGTCTTTCATATTGGCTTGTTTGGCTTAAGACTACCCTAACCCTACCAGAAAGAGCCTTTCATATTGGCTTGATTGGCCTAAGACTACCCTAACCCTACCAGAAAGAGCCTTTCATATTGGCTTGATTGGCCTAAGACTACCCTAACCCTACCAAAAAGAGCCTTTCATATTGGCTTGATTGTCCTAAGACTACCCTAACCCTACCAAAAAGAGCCTTTTATATTGGCTTGATTGGCCTAAGACTACCCTAACCCTACCAAAAAGAGCCTTCATATTGGCTTGATTGGCCTGAGACTACCCTAACCCTACCAAAAAGAGCCTTCATATTGACTTGATTGGCCTAAGACTACCCTAACCCTACCAAAAAGAGCCTTTCATATTGGCTTGATTGGCCTATGACTACCCTAACCCTACCAAAAAGAGCCTTTCATATTGGCTTGCTTGCCTAAGACTACCCTAACCCTACCAAAAAGAGCCTTTCATATTGGCTTGATTGGCCTAAGACTACCCTAACCCTACCAGAAAGAGTCTTTCATACTGGCTTGATTGTCCTAAGACTACCCTAACCCTACCAAAAAGAGCCTTTCATATTGGCTTGCTTGGCCTAAGACTACCCTAACCCTACCAAAAAGAGCCTTTCATATTGGCTTGATTGGCCTAAGACTACCCTAACCCTACCAGAAAGAGTCCTTTTATATTGGCTTGCTTGGCCTAAGACTACCCTAACCCTACCAAAAAGAGCCTTTCATATTGGCTTGATTGGCCTAAGACTACCCTAACCCTACCAGAAAGAGTCTTTTATATTGGCTTGATTGGCCTAAGACTACCCTAACCCTACCAAAAATGCCAAACTGGAACGAACAGCAGCATTTTCCATGTGACATCGTTATCATGAATCATTCTTGTGACACTATCCACTAACCACACAGGGACTCAATGCGTATTACACATAATCAAACTTATGAGTAGAACATAGAGAACTCGGGCTGTACATGTAGAGCGAGCTGCCTGCACTGAACTTGACCATGTGATCTATCATTCATACATCACTGAACTTGACCATGTGATCTATCATTATACATCACTGAACTTGACCATGTGATCTATCATTCATACATCACTGAACTTGACTATGTGATCTATCATTATACATCACTGAACTTGACCATGTGATCTATCATTATACATCACTGAACTTGACCATGTGATCTATCATTATACATCACTGAACTTGACCATGTGATCTATCATTCATACATCACTGAACTTGACCATGTGATCTATCATTATACGTCACTGAACTTGACCATATGATCTATCATTATACATCACTGAACTTGACCATGTGATCTATCATTCATACATCACTAAACTTGACTATGTGATCTATCATTATACATATGGGGTGAGGCTTCAATCATGACACTGTCAGCGATATGGAGAACAATTGCCAATAGAGACAAACACAATGAATGAAAACAATGTTATGCTGGAAGCAGAAGCAGAAGCAGAGGGAACTGAACTTACTTCGTTAATTCCAATTTGTCAATTATGGCACAAGCGAATCTCTTTACCACAATCCTGTCAATGTTTAAACAAAAAAGAGGATGGGGTCTGTACACCTATATGTTAACCCTTTAACTCCTGCACCCTATCCGCCAACTGCAAAAACTTGACTCACTGAGGGTGCAGAAGTCAAAAGGTTAATCAAACAGAACATTGTCTACACTGAATACATTTTGTAGCTCACCGTATCTAGTTAAAGATCTGCAAGGTTTCCACTGTGCTGTCACCAATATCAATTTCTTCGTCATAATTTCATACAAAGATGTAGCATTTCACACAACAACTGTTAATAAATGAAAGTGGAGTAATCATAGAAAGTGGCTTTCTTTTTTGCTTTTCACATTCCCATATAAAAATATATTATTTTCACGCTGCTATTGCATAAAAAAGCAAAAGAGAATGATTATTAAATGATTTCTTATTCACTTAAAAACCAAAAACGTTTCATGCACTTCAAAAATACTTTCAACAGGTTAATCGTCAAACACAATCTTGGTCTTCACAGATTTACACGGAAACGCTTTTAATTTACTTATTTCATAATCAGTTCTTGTCTTTATAAATACTTCTAAGATCTAAACAAGGGCATACCAAAGTTCAGTTATAATGTCATGCTGTTCAACTGAACATACACACACACACACACACATACACACACACACACACACCCTCCCTCTCTCTCTCACACACACATAACACACACACATATATATGTAAGCATGCACACACACACACGCACATACACACACTCACACACAAATCGCACACATGCACTTTAAAAAAAAAAAAAGACACAATCGCAGCTAATAGGCTCGGATGTAGAAGGGAGGTTGTTCCATACCTCTTGACTGTCAGGCAAGGACATAACACACAGGTTGTTCCATAACTCTTACGACCGTCAGGCAAGGACATAACAGAGTTTGTTCCATAACTCTTAGGGCTGTGAGGCAAGGACATAACACAGAGTTTGTTCCATAATTCTTAGTACTGTCAGGCAAGGACATAACAGAGTTTGTTCCATAACTCTTAGTACTGTCAGGCAAGGACATAACAGAGGTTGTTCCATAATTCTTAGCACTGTCAGGCAAGGACATAACACAGAGTTTGTTCCATAATTCTTAGTACTGTCAGGCAAGGACATAACAGAGTTTGTTCCATAACTCTTAGTACTGTCAGGCAAGGACATAACAGAGGTTGTTCCATAACTCTTAGTACTGTCAGGCAAGGACATAATAGAGTTTGTTCCATAATTCTTAGTACTGTCAGGCAAGGACATAACAGAGTTTGTTCCATAACTCTTAGTACTGTCAGGCAAGGACATAACAGAGTTTGTTCCATAACTCTTAGTACTGTCAGGCAAGGACATAACAGAGATTGTTCCATAACTCTTAGTACTGTCAGGCAAGGACATAACAGAGGTTGTTCCATAACTCTTAGTACTGTCAGGCAAGGACATAACACAGAGTTTGTTCCATAACTCTTAGTACTGTCAGGCAAGGATATAACAGAGTTTGTTCCATAACTCTTAGTACTGTCAGGCAAGGACATAACAGAGTTTGTTCCATAACTCTTAGTACTGTCAGGCAAGGACATAACACAGAGGTTGTTCCATAACTCTTAGTACTGTCAGGCAAGGACATAACACAGAGTTTGTTCCATAACTCTTAGTACTGTCAGGCAAGGACATAACAGAGTTTGTTCCATAACTCTTAGTACTGTCAGGCAAGGACATAACAGAGGTTGTTCCATAACTCTTAGTACTGTCAGGCAAGGACATAACACAGAGGTTGTTCCATAACTCTTAGGGCTGTCAGGCAAGGACATAACACAGAGGTTGTTCCATAACTCTTAGGGCTGTCAGGCAAGGACATAACAGAGGTTGTTCCATAACTCTTAGGGCTGTCAGGCAAGGACATAACAGAGGTTGTTCCATAACTCTTAGGGCTGTCAGGCAAGGACATAACAGAGGTTGTTCCATAATTCTTAGTACTGTCAGGCAAGGACACAACACAGAGTTTGTTCCATAATTCTTAGTACTGTCAGACAAGGACATAATAATAATAATAATAATTACAATATTTATATCGCGCTAAATCTTGGTAAATCAAATCAAAGCGCGCTCACTCACCAATCACACGCAGGATCGCACTCAAAGATGAACATTTGTAAAACAATCAATTAAGTCAAAAATAGGCATAAATGTCCATACAATGCTGAAATTATGAACAATGGAAAAATAGCAGTAAAAACGGCGAAAAAGGCCTCAGAAATTCATTGACGTGGAAAGAGGTGAGTTTTCAAACCTGACTTAAATGCGGAAAGAGTAGATGTGGTCCGGAGCGATAGGGGAAGATTGTTCCACGCAGCTGGTCCTGAGACAGAAAAAGAGCGCTGACCAACGGTTAAGAGTCTAACCTTGGGAATTTGTAGGGTAAGAGTATCAGAGGAAGAGCGCAAGGTGCGAGCTGATGTACGAATTTTGATCTTGTCACAGAGATAGGATGGAGCAGAATGATGAGTAGATTTATAGCATAAGGTGTCTATTTTGTATTTGATTCTATCAGCGACAGGAAGCCAATGCAGAGACCGAAGGAGGGGACTAACATGATCAATTTTTTTCTTTCTAAGGACGAGGCGGGCAGCTGTATTTTGTAAGCGTTGCAGGCAAAGGAGACGAGAAGCTGGTAGGCCAGATAAAAGAGCATTGCAGTAGTCCAGGCGTGACAGAACAAGGGAAGTTACTAGTTTAGATGCAGCATCGGTTGAAAGGAATCGGCGAATGCAGCCAATGCGTCGAATCTGAGGGTAGCATGATTGACAGGTCTGGGTGGTAAATTTCTGCATACAAAGAGATTTATCAAGAATCACACCAAGGTTTTTGACAGAGTTCGAAAGAGGGATGGTGTTGTCTCCGAGTTGAATGTTATTGATTGAAACAGCATCTAGTTTATTTTTGGTGCCTACAAGCATGGCTTCAGTTTTATCTCCGTTTAACTGTAATTTATTTTGGGTCATCCAATTTTGGATGTCAGTGTAACAGCTGGAGACTTCTGACAGAAGAGAACTAAGGTTTTCAGGGCTAGTGCTATTGTAGAGTTGGGTATCATCAGCATAAAAATGGTGTTTCATTTCATGCTGATTAATGATATTGGCAAGAGGAAAAGTATAGAGGGTAAACAGGACAGGCCCGAGTACAGAGCCCTGAGGAACTCCACAAGAAAGCTTAACTGGATCGGACTTAATCCCGTTAACAAGGACTGATTGAAAGCGATCAGACAGATAGGAGGAGAACCAAGACAGGGCGGTACCGTGAATGCCGAAAGTGTGCTCAAGGCGATAGAGTAGTATTGAGTGATCGATGGTATCAAAAGCGGCAGACAGATCAAGGAGTGTAAGCAGAGAGATTTTACCAGCATCAGAAGCAAGAAGATGATCATCTACTATATGAACAAGAGCTGTTTCTGTGCTGTGATTTACCCGGTAGGCTGATTGATGAGGGTAGTTAAGATTGTTTAGAGATAAATGATCATTCAATTGTTGTAGTACTACTTTCTCAAGGAGCTTAGACAGAAATGGAAGATTTGAAACGGGTCTGTAATTTTTAAGGATGTTAGGATCGAGGTTGCTCTTCTTGAGGAGTGGTCGAACAAGAGCAGTTTTGTACTCAGATGGAAAAACTCCAGAGGTCAAGGATGAATTGATAATAGATGTGATTAACGGCAGAAGTTGGGGGTATATCTGTGAGAAAAGAGAGGCTGGAATTGGGTCAAGTTCACACGATTTGAAACACATTTGCTTGAGGATGGTTGAAACTTGTATTTCAGACACTGGGCAGAAAGAATAGAGAGAGGTGCCCGTGAATGGAGGATCTGGGAGCGTAGACTGAAAAGGAGTTGAATCAAGTTTTGTTCGCAGATCAAGAATTTTGGAAGAGAAAAATTTGGAAAAAGCAGAGGGAAGAGCATCGAGAGGAATGTTTGACGGCAGAGGACTTGATTTGTCGGTTCCAAGTAAATCGGAAACGGTGGCAAAAAGAATTTTTGTGGATTTAGCTTCAAGAATCTTTGAGGAGAAATAATGGATCTTTGTTTCAGCGAGGAGATTGGTGAACCTATTCCGAAAAGACTGGAAAATTTGACGGTGGATTTCAAGTTTTGAAGATCGCCATTTACGCTCGGCCCTACGACCTGCACGTTTAAGGTCACGAAGTTCAGGTGTGTTCCAAGGGGCACAAGGGCGGTCTGGCAAAACACGGGTAGAAGGAGGGGCATGTTTATCAAGTAGCTGACGAAGAACAGATGTATATAAACTGGCAGGGTCAGTGGAATCATTGACGGAAGAAAGAAGGTTGACTGCTTCGGTGGTGAAGACATTTATGTCAATAGATTTAAAATTTCTACGAATTACGGAACGTTTATTTCTCTGATGTTTTGAAAGATTAAGAATGGCATGAACAGCAAAGTGATCGGAAGAGAGTTTGTTTGTAATTGTAGTTGAAGTTAGCAGCTTGTCAGAGTCACGGGCGATAACCCAATCGAGGATATGCCCTTTCTTGTGTGTCGGCTCGTTCACGGATTGGGAAAGTGAGTGGTTGGCCAGAGAGAGAGAAAGGCGCTTGATGTGAGGAGAATTTTTATTGTCAAAATGAAAATCAAAATCACCTAAAACGATTAGTTTGCCTTTTCTGAGAGAGTAAAAATCAAGCAGAGATTCAAATTCTGGGTGGAACATGCTGTCAGTCAAGTTGTTTGTACTACTATGGGGAGGGCGGTAGACGCATGAGAAATTGACAGTCTGATCTGGGGTGTTGAGGACAACTTCTACAGATTCAAAAGAGAAATGTTGAAAGGGTAAGTCCTGACTGAAAGAAAGAGATGACTCTAAAACATCCCTATACAAAACAGCAATGCCTCCACCAAGAGAAAAACGAGGAAAAGATTTAATTTTGTAACCAGGAGGAGTTAGCTGTTTAATTTTTGGTTCATGGCCTCGTGCTTTTAACCACGTTTCTGTAAGAAAAACTAAATCAAAATCATGTTCAAAAACATAGTCAGCAATGTAGTCAGCTTTGTTGTGCGGACACACAGACTGAGCATTAAACAGGCACACTGTGAAACTGTCAGTGGATTGAAATGAGGTCACCTTTTCGCTGGTGAGAGTGTCATTTAGGTAGGATGCGATGCCACGGAAAGAACGAACCCTGGGTGGATGGGGGCCAGAAGTTTGTTTACGTCTTCGACGCTGGCGTTTCCGGGGCAAACACCGTCCAAGTCCCAACAAGCGAAGCCCAGCGGTGACATCAGCAGTCAGTCGGGCTGGCGAAGCGGCGAGAAGTTGGGTACGCATAATAGAGTTTGTTCCATAACTCTTAGTACTGTCAGGCAAGGACATAACAGAGTTTGTTCCATAACTCTTAGTACTGTCAGGCAAGGACATAACAGAGGTTGTTCCATAATTTTTAGTACTGTCAGGCAAGGACATAACACAGAGGTTGTTCCATAATTTTTAGTACTGTCAGGCAAGGACATAACAGAGTTTGTTCCATAATTTTTAGTACTGTCAGGCAAGGACATAACACAGAGGTTGTTCCATAACTCTTAGTACTGTCAGGCAAGGACATAACAGAGGTTGTTCCATAATTTTTAGTACTGTCAGGCAAGGACATAACAGAGTTTGTTCCATAATTCTTAGTACTGTCAGGCAAGGACATAACACAGGGGTTGTTCCATAACTCTTAGTACTGTCAGGCAAGGACATAACAGAGTTTGTTCCATAATTTTTAGTACTGTCAGGCAAGGACATAACACAGAGGTTGTTCCATAACTCTTAGCACTGTCAGGCAAGGACATAACACAGAGTTTGTTCCATAACTCTTAGTACCGTCAGGCAAGGACATAACAGAGTTTGTTCCATAACTCTTAGTACTGTCAGGCAAGGACATAACACAGAGGTTGTTCCATAACTCTTAGGGCTGTCAGGCAAGGACATAACACAGAGGTTGTTCCATAACTCTTAGTACTGTCAGGCAAGGACATAACACAGAGGTTGTTCCATAACTCTTAGGGCTGTCAGGCAAGGACATACCAGAGTTTGTTCCATAACTCTTAGTACTGTCAGGCAAGGACATAACAGAGAGGTTGTTCCATAACTCTTAGGGCTGTCAGGCAAGGACATAACACAGAGGTTGTTCCATAACTCTTAGTACTGTTAGACAAGGACATAACAGAGGTTGTTCCATAACTCTTAGTACTGTTAGACAAGGACATAACAGAGAGGTGTTCCATAACTCTTAGTACTGTCAGACAAGGACATAACAGAGAGGTTGTTCCATAACTCTTAGTACTGTCAGGCAAGGACATAGTAGAGTTGTTCCATAACTCTTAGGACACAGTAGAAACAACACTTTCCATGTGTCAGCGTTCTGATGTGGGTTCTCAAAAACCTTAAGTTGCTTTACCTTCCCTGAACTATCCCGCACATACATTTCCACTTCTAGCACCTCTGTCATTCAGCGTTTGTTCACAGATTGTTCGAGAGGCATTCATCGCGCTCGGACAATTCCATACATGCACCATCCAAATCTGCCAGCGAATATCCTGCAGGCTTCTTGAGCTTGCACAAAACCCTACAGCTAGGTCTTGACATGGGGGGGGGGGGGGGGGGGGGGAGAGGGGAGAAGTACAGGACCTATGACACACTGTGCTGACAACACCACAATAACTGGAGTATGGGGGTGGGGGTGGGGGGTGGAGAGGGAAGAAGTACAGGACCTATGACACGCTGTGCTGACAACACCACAATAACTGGAGTATGGACCTATGACACGCTGTGCTGACAACACCACAATAACTGGAGTATGGGGTGGGGGTGGGGGGAGGACAGGGGAGAAGTACAGGACCTATGACACGCTGTGCTGACAACACCACAATAACTGGAGTATGGGGGGGGGGGGGGGGGGGTGGACAGGGGAGAAGTACAGGACCTATGACACGCTGTGCTGACAACACCACAATAACTGGTGTATGGGGGGGTTGGGTGGACAGGGGAGAAGTACAGGACCTATGACACGCTGTGCTGACAACACCACAATAACTGGAGTATGGGGGGTGGGGTGGACAGGGGAAAAGTACAGGACCTATGACACGCTGTGCTGACAACACCACAATAACTGGAGTATGGGGGTGGGGGTGGGGGGTGGACAGGGGAAAAGTACAGGACCTATGACACGCTGTGCTGACAACACCACAATAACTGGAGTATGGGGGGGGGGTGGTGGACAGGGAGAAGTACAGGACCTATGACACGCTGTGCTGACAACACCACAATAACTGGAGTATGGGGGGGGGGGGTGGACAGGGGAGAAGTACAGAACCTATGACACGCTGTGCTGACAACACCACAATAACTGGAGTATGGGGGGGGGTGGGGGTGGACGAGGGGAGGAAGTACAGGACCTATGACACGCTGTGCTGACAACACCACAATAACTGGAGTATGGGGGGGGGGGGGTGGACAGGGGAGAAGTACAGGACCTATGACACGCTGTGCTGACAACACACAATAATGGAGTATGGGGGGGGTGGGGGGTGGACAGGGGGAAAGTACAGGACCTATGACACGCTGTGCTGACAACACCACAATAACTGGAGTATGGGGGGGGGGGGTGGACAGGGGAGAAGTACAGGACCTATGACACGCTGTGCTGACAACACCACAATAACTGGAGTATGGGGGGGGGGGGGGTGGACAGGGGAGAAACAGGTTACTGGACACTATGACAACACGCTGTGCTGACAACACCACAATAACTGGAGTATGGGTGGGGGTGGGGGTGGACAGGGGAGAAGTACAGGACCTATGACACGCTGTGCTGACAACACCACAATAACTGGAGTATGGGGGGGGGGGTGGGACAGGGGAGAAGTACAGGACCTATGACACGCTGTGCTGACACCACAATAACTGGAGTATGGGGGGGGGGGGTGGGACAGGGGAGAAGTACAGGACCTATGACACGCTGTGCTGACAAACCACAATAACTGGAGTATGGGGGGGGGGGGTGGACAGGGGAGAAGTACAGGACCTATGACACGCTGTGCTGACAACACCACAATAACTGGAGTATGGGGGGGGGGGGGTGGACAGGGGAGAAGTACAGGACCTATGACACGCTGTGCTGACAACACCACAATAACTGGAGTATGGGGGGTGGGGGTGGACAGGGGAGAAGTACAGGACCTATGACACGCTGTGCTGACAACACCACAATAACTGGAGTATGGGGGGGGGGGGTGGAAGGGGAGAAGTACAGGACCTATGACACGCTGTGCTGACAACACCACAATAACTGGAGTATGGGGGGGGGGGGTGGACAGGGGAGAAGTACAGGACCTATGACACGCTGTGCTGACAACACCACAATAACTGGAGTGGGTGGGGGGGGGGGTGGACAGGGGAGAAGTACAGGACCTATGACACGCTGTGCTGACAACACCACAATAACTGGAGTATGGGGGGGGGGGGTTGGACAGGGGAGAAGTACAGGACCTATGACACGCTGTGCTGACAACACCACATAACTGGAGTATGGGGGGGGGGGGGGGTGGACAGGGGAGAAGTACAGGACCTATGACACGCTGTGCTGACACACCACAATAACTGGAGTATGGGGGGGGGGGGTGGAAGGGGAGAAGTACAGGACCTATGACACGCTGTGCTGAAACACCACAATAACTGGAGTATGGGGGGGGGGGGGGGGACAGGGGAGAAGTACAGGACTATGACACACGCTGTGCTGACAACACACACATAACTGGAGTATGGGGGGGGGGGTGGACAGGGGAGAAGTACAGGACCTATGACACGCTGTGCTGACAACACCACAATAACTGGAGTATGGGGTGGGGGGGTGGAGAGGGGAAGTACAGGACCTATGACACGCTGTGCTGACAACACCACAATAACTGGAGTATGGGGGGGGGGGGGGGGTGGAGAGGGGAGAAGTACAGGACCTATGACACGCTGTGCTGACAACACCACAATAACTGGGTATGGGGGGGTGGGGGTGGAGAGGGGAGAAGTACAGGATAGACACGCTGTGTGACACACAATACTGGAGTATGGGGCGTGGAGGGTGGACAGGGAAGTACAGGACCTATGACACGCTGTGCTGACAACACACAATAACTGGAGTATGGGGGGGATGGGGGTGGGGTAGGGAGAGAAGTACAGGACACTATGACACGCTGTGCTGAAACACCACAATAACTGGAGAGTAAGGACCTATGACACGCTGTGCTGACAACACACAATAACTGGAGTATGGGGGGGATGGGGGTGGGGGTGGAGAGGGGAGAAGTACAGGAACTATGACACGCTGTGCTGATAACACCATATAACTGGAGTATGGGGGGGGGGGGGGGTGACAGGGGAGAAGTACAGGACCTATGACACACTGTGCTGACAAACACCACATAACTGGAGTATGGGGGGGTGGGGGTGGACAGGGGAGAAGTACAGGACCTATGACACGCTGTGCTGACAACACCACAATAACTGGAGTATGGGGGGGGGGGGTGGAGAGGGGAGAAGTACAGGACCTATGACACGCTGTGCTGACAACACCACAATAACTGGAGTATGGGGGCGAGGGGGGTGGACAGGGGAGAAGTACAGGACCTATGACACGCTGTGCTGACAACACCACAATAACTGGAGTATGGGGGGGGTGGGGGTGGAGAGGGGAGAAGTACAGGACCTATGACACGCTGTGCTGACAACACCACAATAACTGGAGTATGGGGGTGGGGGGGGGTGGAGAGGGGAAAAGTACAGGACCTATGACACGCTGTGCTGACAACACCAATAACTGGAGTATGGGGGGGGGGGGAGGGGTGGACAGGGGAGAAGTACAGGACCTATGATACGCTGTGCTGACAACACCACAATAAACTGGAGTATGGACTATGACACGGCGATGTGGACAACACCCACAATAACTTGGAGTATGGGGTGGGGGTGGGGGGGGACAGGGGAGAAGTACAGGACCTATGACACGCTGTGCTGACAACACCACAATAACTGGAGTATGGGGGGGGGGGGTGGACAGGGGAGGAAGTACAGGACCTATGACACGCTGTGCTGACAACATCACAATAACTGGAGTATGGGGGGGGGGGGGGGTGGACAGGGGAAAAGTACAGGACCTATGACACGCTGTGCTGACAACCACAATAACTGGAGTATGGGGGTGGGGGTGGGGGGTGGACAGGGGAGAAGTACAGGACCTATGACACGCTGTGCTGACAACACCACAATAACTGGAGTATGGGGGGGGGGGGGGGGGTGGACAGGGGAGAAGTACAGGACCTATGATACGCTGTGCTGACAACACCACAATAACTGGAGTATGGGGGGGGGGGGGGTGGACAGGGGAGAAGTACAGGACCTATGACACACTGTGCTGACAACACCACAATAACTGGAGTATGGGGAGTGGGGGGTGGACAGGGGAGAAGTACAGGACCTATGACACGCTGTGCTGACAACACCACAATAACTGGAGTATGGGGGGTGGGGGGGTGGAGGGGAGAAGTACAGGACCTATGACACGCTGTGCTGACAACACCACAATAACTGGAGTATGGGGGTGGGGTGGGGGGTGGAGAGGGGAGAAGTACAGGACCTATGACACGCTGTGCTGACAACACCACAATAACTGGAGTATGGGGGTGGGGTGGGGGGTGGAGAGGGGGAGAAGTACAGGACCTATGACACGCTGTGCTGACAACACCACAATAACTGGAGTATGGGGGGGGTGGGGGGTGGACAGGGGAGAAGTACAGGACCTATGACACACTGTGCTGACAACACCACAATAACTGGAGTATGGGGAGTGGGGGGTGGACAGGGGAGAAGTACAGGACCTATGACACGCTGTGCTGACACCACAATAACTGGAGTATGGGGGGGGGGGGGGTGGAGAGGGGAGAAGTACAGGACCTATGACACGCTGTGCTGACAACACCACAATAACTGGAGTATCTTAAATGGGCAGCGAACTGGTCAGTTTGTATGTTGGAAGCTGGGATTGAACTCCAGACTTCAGAATATGGGTTCCTTTGCTGTAGTAACAGAGCTAGCCAATCCTCTTTAAAAAAAAACAAACCCACACACACACAGATATATATATATACACGCAGATACACACACACATATACACACATATACATACACACACATACATACACACATACATACACACTCATGTACACACACACATACACACACATACATACACACGTATACACATACATACACACACAGAGATACAGAGAGATAGATACATACACACACAGATACATATACACATACACACACACATACATACAGACACATACACACACATACATATACACACACATACAAATACATACAGACACATACATATACACACATATACACACACATACAAACACACACACACACAAAGAAAAAAAAACCTTGTGGCCTGCCTAAGAATCAAACCCACGACGCCTACATTACTACCAGCATGGCCCCCTAACCACGGAGCCACATAGACTGAAAGAGTATAAACCACAGCAATAACAAAAGATGTGGAATAGCAGTAAGAAATGCTAGGTTTGCAGCAGCAAATGTTCCTGTTGGCCTCAATCAAACTGTAGCGTTATTTTTGTTTAAAGTCCAGCCGACTCCGTAGAGCCATATCAGGGCTATGACAATTTCAAAACAAATACAATACTTCAACAGGAAGAAAAAAAAGGACAAGACAAGTACGCATATCAATGCATTCGCGCATGTAATCTAAGGAGATGCCCCTGGCGCTGACCACTCCATCCAATTTATCACACAGGGGATTTAAAAAAAAAACAACCTGAATATAAATTTAAACATGACTTAAGACATTAAAGCGTATACAAAAACGGGCCTGAATTACCTAAAATTGCTTCTGCTTATCTTATTTCCCTACAGCCAAAAATGCACTTAATACATGTACCCAATTATCAATCCTAAGAAAAAGTATAAAAGACTTTATCGAACACATACAAGTGAATAGACCAGCAAGGCAGAAAATGAAAGGAAGAAATGACAGAAAGCAAAGGAACAAGGCAGAAACAAAGATAGTGACAGAAAAGAGGAAATTTCTAGCACAGAATTTCCAGAAGGTGGGGATACTATTTATCCTGAAAAAGTCCCTGACATCCTTACAGATGGAAGGGGGGGGGGGGGGGCCGGGGGTAAGGAACAGAAAGAGTATAAACCACAGCAATAACAACAGCAGTAACAAAGGCTAGGTTTGCAGCAGCAAATGTTTCGAGTTGGGCTCAATCAAACAACATAACAGACTTTAAAATACTCTATAAGCTCTGATATTTCAGACTTTCACGATAACTCTTTCTTTAAGAGTAACAGACATGCATTTTGCATACACATCTTAACTCCCTCTAAAGAGGAACACGCATTTTGCACATACATCTTAACTCTCTTGAAAAAAAGAAACAGGCGTTTTGCATACATATCTTAACTCCCTTTAGAAAGAAAGCATTTTGAACACATATCTTTACTCTCTATAAAAGGAACATGCATTTCGCACACATATCTTAACCCTCTATAAATAGAAACTTCCATTTCGTAAACATATATGACTGTCATATACACAACAAACAGATTATATAACATTTTTCTAAAATTTTAGTGAATCACTGGGGAAGCAAAATGTTAAAGACCTAGATTTCTGTTGGGGACCAGCATTGTGAGTTTGGTGCCCATCTCCTCTCTCTCTTTCTCTGTGCTGTATTTCCCATGTCTCTTTAGAGGGAATTGATTTAGGAGTTTACAGGCACTTGTTCAAATGGGATTCATCGCACTCAGACAATTTCATATGTGATCCGTCCAAATGTATTTATCAGCTATTATCTGGCAGATTCCCTGAGCCTGTGCAAAACCCTATGTACAGATTAAGTCATGAAATGGAAAAGGTGGGAATGGGGAGAGAACTAGGGCCTATAACAAATTAACTGACACCACCAGAATGATGGAAACATTAAGATGAGCAGAGAACGGGCCAGTTTTAATGCTGCAGTTTGGGACTGAGCGTGAGATATCAGTTCTTGAGTCAGCAAGGCTCTACCAAAGAATCAACCAGCCCGCATGAAACAACAACAAACAAATAAACAAAGAAAAAAGACAGGAAAAAGCAGCTTATTGGTAGTTTAACCCTTTGAATCCCGCACCCTGTCCACCAGCATCCTGCACTGTCAATCATGCTAGGTAAGCAAAAACTTTACCCTCGGACTCCCTCACTCTGTCCACCTGCATCCTGCAGGAAGCTGGTGGATAGGGTGAAGGAGTCAAAGGGTTAAATTTTTGCAGTTGGTGGATAGGGTGCGTGAGTCAAAGGGTTAAAGAAAGGTAACCATTCACAGCTAAGTGCACTGGGGTGACATGCTGGACCCATAGGACACACCAGATCATCCATGCATTAACCAACCTCCCTCACTCATGTTTATAACCTTGGCTTTCAGAAGAAAATGCTCTGACCAAACTATTAACAAATATAGTGTCACATTACATTATATTACCACTTAAGATATTTTGATGAATTTCCTAACCATATTTTGCTGAACATCAAGTACGCAATTAAATAAATTTTGTTTCAAAGAACGTCTTCAAATTCAAAATATTGAGGGACAGCGCATATACATGCACAACACACAAAACACATACACATATGCAGAAGGCATACATTCACATACACACACACACGCTCACGCACACATGCATGCACACAACACACACACACACACATACACACACACACACACACACACACACACACACACACACACTTACAACTCAGATAAAACAACAGTTTGCCCATAGAAAAAGTGTTTTAGCAACTTTTTTTGATGTGAAAAAAGCTTATGATCAAGTTTGGCATACACGTTTATTGTACAAGCTGAAAACTATTGGTCTATCTGGCAATATGTATAATTATATTAAGTCCTATTTAGCCAATAGAACAATTCAGGCAAGAGTGGGAACAAGTTATTCTATTTCACGACGTCTTGACATGGGAATTCCTCAAGGTTCAGTGATAGCACCTACTTTATTTAATATCCTTATACAGGATCTTCCTAATGCACTCTCAAATCGTGTTGTTTTGGTACAGTACGCTGATGATATATGTATCTGGATGAATATTACTTTAAAAAAGACAACTCCCCAGAGAGCGCAGAATTACATCAGGAAGTTGTATCAATCTGATCTAGATAGTCTTGGAAACTACATGTTAGAAAATGGTCTGTCGTTGTCAACAGAAAAAACTAACATGATACTATTTAATCCTGGTGGTACTTTAAGTAACTTGCCAACTTTCAGAGTGAAGTGATACGTTACAAACAGGTTGTAAAATTTCTGGGAGTCTTTATAACATCGAAATTAAACTGGAATGTCCATTTTGATTATATTTTAACAAAAGCAAGAAAAGCCTTAAATTTTCTAAAGATAGTAAGCAGATTACCCTGGGGAATGGACACAAACATACTACTTCATCTATCAACAGCACTTGTAAGATCCAAATTATCCTATGCGCAAGAAGTGTTTTTCAGTGCACCCAAATATTTACTAAAGAAGATTCAAAGTTTAGACTGCAAAAGTCTTAAAATTGCACTAGGTGTACCAGCCCATGCTTCAAATCTGGAAAACGTATAAAGCTGCTGGTATTCTGTCTCTGAACAACTATCGTGAGCTAGCGACAGCAAAGTTTGCTGTTAGAACTACTTCACAAACGGACAATTTTGTCAGCAAGGAAATTAAAATCAGGTCTGATGTTGACTTTCCAAAACGAGCAAACAACATTGCATCACAAATGACTGTTGCAACTTATGTATCTGACTTGGTCAAACAGTCTAACATAAATCTGGATGAAATAGCTGAGACGCCATCCACAACACCTATCCCTACATGGGAAATGCTTAGAGCTACTTTTGATATTGATTATACAGATGTTAAGAAATATGAAAACATCAACATTTCGATATGCACAGCAAGAGAACACATTGATGAAAAATACCGTACCCACCTCCATATTTTTACCGATGGATCAGTCTTAGAAAATAAATCTGCTGGAGCAGCATTTTATATCCCAAAATTTAAAATACAAAAGTCATTTTTCATTGGGCCAAATATATCTATCTTTACAGCGGAATTAGTCGCTATTATACAAGCGTTGCATTATCTATTAAACCTTAAACCTGTATATTTCAAAGTAGTTTTCTTTGTTGATTCAAAAATCTGTATTATATGCCTTACAGTCTTTTGATACAGACACAAGACCTGATCTAATTACTGAGGCTAATCATCTAATACATCGTTTAAGGATAAAAGGTACAGATATCAGTTTATGCTGGGTGCCTTCTCACGTTGGTCTTCACGGCAACGAAGTAGTTGACAGAGCAGCTAAGCAAGGTGCGCACAACTCTGATGATACTGTAGAATTACGTATTAAATTTTCCGTAAAAGAAGCTTGCAGCTTGCTAGAATCAGCCTCATGGATTCGTTTTCATGATCATTTCAATGAAAAATTTGTGACAAAACAAATGATAAAACTTTCATTTCAAAACGTATGTAAAAAATTGCAGTATTCTTCTGTATATCATTCGAGATCGATTGTTGCTGTTCATTTTCGTATTCAGCTAAACGCATTGAAAACAAAATATTGTAAAAATGTCAAGTGTATTTGCGGCGAACAATTCACGCTGTTTCACTGTTTATTTTACTACAAAATGCTACGTTCTTTTTTACCAAAATTGTTTACGCAAGAAAACTATTCTGAAACTCATTTTAAAGAAATAACATCAGATCAATCTTTGTCAGTTAGAATTTCAGAATCACTGGTTCACAGTCCTGTTAATGCATTGCTTTAAGTTTATGATGTTTGTACTTTAGCGTTAAAATTTTCTCTTCACACTGTTGATGTTAATTGTTAGTGTTCATTGTTAGTGTTAAGATCTTGTCCCATTTTTCTATTTTCCCACCTGCTTGTGTCTCTTAGTCTTATTCTGTCTCCCCTCTGATCCCAATCCAACCCGCCCATCTCTCATCCCCCATTTTCCCCCGTCTAATATCACTCCTAGTGAAAAGACGTTAAATCAAAGAACGAACGAACACACACACACACACACACAGATTTAAACATTCAACCATTTCTTTTTTTTTTTTTACATAAAACTTTGAAGTTGTGGACAGCAGTCAAACCTATATCATCATTTTTTCAGTATGCCCTGCTCTCATAAAACGAATTATCAATAGTGTCAGAAAAAAAAACCGAATATCAACCTGTCAGAAGCAAACAGAATCATCAAAATTTTCTAAGAAATAAACAGGACAATCAATTATAAACAGGACAATCAATTATGTCAGGGGAAAATATCAATTCTGTCAGAAATAAACAGACTGATCAATTCTGTCAGAAGTAAATAGAATGAGTATTTCTCTCAGGAGTAAACAGGACAATCAGTTATGTCAGGGGAAAAATCAATTCTGCAGTAAGCAAACTGAACAATCAATTCTGTCAGAGGTAAATAGTACAATCACTTCTGTCAGAAGTAAACAGAATAATCAATTCTCTCAGAAGTAAACAGAACAGCCCATTCTGTCAAAAGTAAAAAAACAATAACAAATTCTCTCAAAAACGAAAAGAATAGTGATTTCTCGAGGTAAAAAAAAAAAGAAAAAAAAAAAGAGATAAATTCTGTCTGAACTAAAAAGAAAAATCAACGTTGTCAGAATTAAAACAAATGATAAATTTTACTGTAAGTCAAAAGAATTTTGTCAGAAGTAAAAACAAAGACAAATTCTATCATAAGTAAAACAGAACAATCAATTCTGTAAGAAATACATCAACTGATACATGCTGTCAGAAGTAAAAAAAAAACAGTCAACTTTGTCAGAAGTAGAACAAATGATAAATCCTGTCAGAAGTTAAAAAAAAATTTTTTTTAGAAAAATAAAAACAATGATAAATTCTTTCAAGTAAAAGGGAAAAAAAAGATAAATTCTGTCATAAGAAAAAACCCCACTTAATTCTGTCAGAAATAAAAAGAAAAATCAATTCTGCCAGACATCAAAATAATGATCAATTAATAATAATAATATAATAATATATTTTATTTATATAGCGCAAAATCTTGATAAAATCAAATCTAAGCGCTGAGCGTATACATGCATACATACCTACATACATATGAGCGTATACATGCATACATACATGCTTACATACTTACATACATAAATCTAAGCTGAGCGTATACATGCATACATACATACATACATAAATCTAAGCGTATACATACATACATACATACATACATACATACATACATACATACGTACGCACATGCATACATAATAATTACAATATTTATATAGCGCAAATCTCGACAAAATCAAATCCAAGCGCCGAAAAGACACACACGCACACACGCACGCATGCACACACGCACACACACACACACACACACACACACATGCATGGCCACAAATGGGGAGAAAAGAATAAAAGCAATAAAAGCAAGAATAAAACCAATGGAAAACCACAGAGAGCACATCATATACAATTATATATTAAAACAAAGTGATTCCCCTCCGAGCGGAGACAGGCTGCAGAGGGGGGTTGAGTGAGGTTAGGATTTTATGCAGAGGAGAAAAGGTGAGTTTTGAGAGCGGACTTGAAGGAGGCAAAAGTAGGTTGCTGACGGACTGAGAGAGGAAGTTTGTTCCAGGAGAGTGGACCAGAAACAGAGAAGGCTCGTGGACCATAGGTATTGAGCTTAGTGCGTGGACCATAGGTACTGAGCTTAGTGCGTGGACCATAGGTATTGAGCTTAGTGCGTGGACCATAGGTATTGAGCTTAGTGCGTGGAAAGCCAAAAGTCAGAGCAGAAGTCTAAAAACAATCAATTCTGCCAGACATCAAAATAATGATCAATTCAAGCAGAAGTCTAAAAACAATCAATTCTGCCAGACATCAAATAATGATCAATTCAAGCAGAAGTCTAAAAACAATCAAATCTGTCAGAAAAGTAAAAAAAGAAAAAATGTGAATTTCTGCCTGAAGTCATCACTGCGTGCCCTGCCACATGGCGTTGGCAATCATGGTGCCAGAAGTAAACAAAATAATCCATTCTTTCAGAAATACACAGAGAGATATAAATTCTACTAAAATAAATTGAAAAATCAATTCTGGCAGGAAAAATGATAAGTTCTTTCAGAAGCAAAATAAATAATATATTCTGTCAGAAGTAAAAAATAAACAATTCATCAGAAACAAAAACAACCAATTCTTTCAGAAGTAAAATGTATGATCAATTCTGTCAAATGTAAAAAAAATGTAAAAAAAATATTGTCAAAAGTAAATGAACGACCACTTCTCTCAGAAGTAAAAAGAACAATTAGTTTTGTCAGAATTTAAAAAAAATCAAGTCTGTCAGAAGTAAAAAACAAACAAACAAACAAACAAACAAAACAATTTTGTCAGAAGTAAAAAGTCTGATGAATTCTGTCAGAAGTGAACAGAATATGCAATTCTGTCAAAAGTAAAAATAATCATCAATTCTGTCAGAAATAAAAAGAAGCATAAATTCTGTCAGTAGGAAAAAGAACAATCAATTCTGCCAGAAACAAAAGAGAAATCAAGTCTATCAACAGTAAAAGGAACACACAAATCTGTCAAAAAGTGCAATTTGTCGGCAGTAAAAAAAAGAATGATCAAGTCTGTTTGAAATAAACAGATCAATCTATTCTTTCAGAAATAAAAATCAACTTTGTCTGAAATAAGAAAAAAAAACAAAAAGAATCACTTCTGCCTGAAGAAAGAAAAAAGAAAAAAGAACAATAATTTTTGTTGGACGTAAACAGAACAACTGATTCTGTTGGTAGTGAAAAGAACAAGAACAACTGATTCTGTTGGTAGTGAAAAGAACAAGAACAACTGATTCTGTTGGTAGTGAAAAGAACAATCAATTCTTCTAGAAGTTAAAAGAATATTCAATTCTGCCAGAAGTGAAAATACTGACCAATTGTCAGAAGCAAAAACAAACAATCCAGGCTGTATCACAGCTAGTCCACTACCGTAACATAACCAACTTGACGTCATGTCAAAACAGCAAACAAACTTCAACATTCCCTGTGCATAACAGGACACCACACTTTACATATCCAAGACAACAAACTATAGATGATGGCCAAGGCAACTATTGTTTGAACACACCTGAAAGGGGCAAAATTGCAATCATACAAATACACACAAATGAGCAAGTCTTTCTGGATTAAGTTACATAGTCATGCAATTAATAGATATCACAACTAAAAAGCTACTCTCTTCTCAAAGGGCTTGAATGTCTTGCCATATAAATGTTAACATTTGAACTAAGAAAGCGTATTTTCCTCAAGCATGTAAAATGTCATGCAACAACTCAAAACAATCACTTGTTAAAAAGCAACAACCACAACAACAACAACAACAACAAAAAACCCAACAACATCAACAACACAAGCTTTTCTTATAAGACTTAAAACGTCTTCTATTACAAAATTCTCTAACAACTAAAACGTGTAAGTCTTCCTCAAGAAGATGAAAATCTCTTGACAAGCTGATACTCGAGTCATCAACACAAAAATATCAATTGTCCTTGCCGAGTTTATTATGTCTTGACATAAAATGCTTCAAAACAAAAACCCAAAATACAAGATTTTATCATCCTGCCTAAAATGTTTTATCACATAACTGACAAAAATGCTCGCCGTTTTCACACAGCTGAAAGTATCTCATATTACAAACATTTCAAATCGTACCAAAAATATGTCTTCCTCACCAAGTTTATGTAAAGTCTTTTCACATGTGCACTTCAAATAACAACCAAAAATATTCATTTCCTTAACTCTGTTTAACAAGATTCATCAGTAAACATTTTTAACTGTGTTAGCTTTCCTCTAGAGACTTAAAATGTTTTGCCATACATATGCTTCAAATAACCAAAATGATCAGCTTTCTTCACCCAAATTACAACGTCTTGCCACATATAAATACTTCAAAATGACAACGAAAATATCACATGCCCTCATGCATTTTACACATTCTTATCATACACATACATAAAATAACCATTTACAAAAATCAGCTTTTCTGAGACAGCTCCCATGATGAAAATAACAACCAAAACTTAAGATTGTCTCACAATTCTTTAAAATGTCTCCTCAAAAACTGAAAATATAGAAACTATAGAAACTAACAACCAAAAACACTAGTTTTCTTTACATAAGTGAAAGTACATGTACTCAACATAAAAGTATAATTATTTCCATAATTGCATGTACATAAAAGTATAATTATATCATAGTAATCTGAAAACATGTACATGCATCATAAAAGATTAATTATCTCTTCATATCTGAAAACATGTACATGTAACATAAAAGTGTAATTTATCTCTCCATCATCTGAAAACAAACCTATATGTTTTTACAAAACAATTAGCTATCTTGAAACAATCATACAAAAATTTAGCTATCCTGAAACAATAAAACAATACAAATAATCTATACAAAGCTACAGACTGGTGAACTGCAAACAAATTTGTACATCATTAATGAAAACAAACATACAGTGAATCTGGTTGAAAACACATGCATAGGCAATAAATGATCCAAAATAACTGTGAAGCTCAAACAAAAAGGAATGAGAAAGAAAAACATGAAAATTGAATCGTAATGCCTATATCATATCACCAGGACGAATATCTACAATATAACAAGAGAAGACAATCCTGTCTATTTATATTGTTGTTTAAAGCCCAGTCGACTGTGTGCAGCCATATCAGGGCTATAACCATTTCAAAACATACACAATACTTCAACAGGAAAAAAAAAACTAAAAGAAAATTAAGTACACATAAAATTGCTTCTGCATATCTCATTTCCCTAGAGCCAAAAATACACTTAATACATATACCCAATCATCAATCATTGATGGGACACAATTTAAAACACAAAATTATCAAACAGATGATGCAGAAGGTTGGATGGAAGAACTGAATTACTGCACCATGTCAAACGAACCACTGGTCAGATTGTTCTTAAATACATACAACACTTTAAAAAGCCTTTAAAAGTTGCAAACAATATATGCCAGTTATGACTTTTTGAAATGTACATACCATGAAGTAAACTGCCCACTCTGTACTTACTCACACCATTGTCATCATTATCTATCATGCCTCAGCCTTCATACAATTATTTCAGCATGACAAATATAATTGTCCAAAAAACACCATTGTCATCATTATCTGTCATGCCTCAGCCTTCATACAATTATTCCATAGCATGACAAATATAATTGTCCAAAAAACACCATTGTCATCATTATCTGTCATGCCTCAGCCTTCATACAATTATTCCAGCATGACAAATATAACTGTCCAAAAAACACCATTGTCATCATTATCTGTCATGCCTCAGCCTTCATACAATTATTCCAGCATGACAAATATAATTGTCCAAAGAAATTTCTGTTAATAGTGCATACTCACACACACACAGATAACCATTCATGTATATGTACAAACACACACACAAACACAAGCATGCACGCACACACACACATGCCCACACACAACACACACACCCCACACGCACACGCACACAAACACACACATGCACAGATATACACACAAACACACACAGGCATACGCCTGCATGCAAGTACACACCACACACACACACACACACACACACACACACACACACAATACAGACATATACATGTGCATAGCAGTTATCATCTAAACGCAATGTGCAAGATAATTAAAAATCCAACGTAATATGTACAGAATAAGTAACAATAACATAACACACACAATCCATGTCAAAGCATATCTGCTGCATGCTGTACTTCACACAATAAGTGATCATAGCTTTGAAAAAAAGGAGAGGGGAGGGGGGAGCAGAGAGTCGGTGAGTGACGGGCAACCAGGCAAATACACTGATGCATTTAAGCATTATTCACACAACAGGTCCGGCTAAATCACAACCAATACACTGATGCATTTAAGCATTATTCATACAAGTCGCTAATCACAACATACATGTTGCATTACTTTTCATAACAGTCGCTAAATCACAACCAAACTATCATTTCATAAAATAAAACACCACACCTATCTGATGCATTGATCCACACATTGATATGTACAATGCAATGCTCTCATGTTTCAAACCAACATGCTAAAATAATTTGCCAGACATTGATAAACAAACAAACAAAAATTCTCCACCAAACAAAATCAAAAACAACAATCTCTGCTACGTGGTGGTGCAGTTTCAAAAATACATTTCCTTCTGATCTGGATTACAAAACATAGGCAAAACGAAAATTTCAGGACACAGTTTTCTACCCTGTAACATTGACAATGATTTTATTTTAACCTCTTAGCTATGTCGCTAATGTACAGCATGCTTCTTGATTTCATGATTGCCAATGCTTATCACTGACTGGATGATGAAAGCATCCACAGGACAGACAAAGAAACAAGCTTATCACTGACTGGATAATGAAAGCATCCACAGGACAGACAAAGAAACAGCTTATCACTGACTGGATAATGAAAGCATCCACAGGACAGACAAAGAAACAGAGCTTATCACGTGAATATGGATGATGATGTGAAAGCATCCACAGGACAGACAAAGAAACAGAGCTTATCACTGACTGGATGATGAAAGCATCCACAGGACAACAAAGAAACAGCTTATCACTGACTGGATGATGAAAGCATCCACAGGACAGACAAAGAAACAGCTTATCACTGACTGGATGATGAAAGCATCCACAGGACAGACAAAGAAACAGTTTATCACTGACTGGATGAATGAAAGCATCCACAGGACAGACAAAGAAACAGTTATCACTGACTGGATGATGAAAGCATCCACAGGACAGACAAAGAAACAGTTTATCACTGACTGGATAATGAAAGCATCCACAGGACAGACAAAGAAACAGTT
>JAPXFY010000018.1:77051165-77091165 GCA_030674185.1 Monoplex corrugatus
AGCAGGAGGAGGAAGAGGTGGAGGGGGAGAAAGAGACATGGTGGGAGAGATGGGTGCAAGGCCAGTCGGGGTAGTGGCCTTGGAGGAGGATCTGGACTTTCGGCTTTTTCTGTAACAAGACAAACCTTACGTGTGAGAAATTAACACCAAATAGGTCGACTACCACTTAGAGGCAAAGACACTGAAAACAATCATGACATCACAATTAACAAAGCTCCTTTAGAGAATGTTATAGATTTCAAATATTTTGGATCTGTAAAAACTGATGATGGAACCTGCTCCAAACACATCAAAATAAGAACTGGAATGGCAAAGCAAAAAATGGTCCAACTCAACAACATCTGGAAAGACAGAGGCATACCAAATGGCTTGAAAGTCAGACTTTTAAAATGTTTGATCTGGCCAGTCATGATTTATGGCTGTGAAGCCTAGAGTCTGAGAAAAACTGATTGCAGAAGAATTGAGGCAGCAGAGATGTGGTTTTATAGGAGACTACTACGTGTCAAATGGACAGACAGAAGAACTAATGAAAGTGTCCTGGAAGAACGTGATACCACCACAAAACTACTGGCAGACATCAACAAGAGAAGATTAAGCTACATTGGCCATGTGTCACACAACAAGAACACAGACATCATGGCAACAAGAACACAGACTCATGGCAACAAGAGCACAGACTCATGGCAACAAGAACACAGACTCATGGCAACAAGAACACAGACGCATAGCAACAAGAACACAGACTCATGGCAACAAGAACACAGACTCAGGGCAACAAGAACACAGATTCACGGCAACAACACAGACTCATGGCAACAAGAACACACTCATGGCAACAAGAACACAGATTCATGGCAACAAGAACACAGACTCATGGCAACAAGAACACACTCATGGCAACAAGAACACACTCATGGCAACAAGAACACAGACTCATGGCAACAAGAACACACTCATGGCAACAAGAACACACACTCATGGCAACAAGAACACACTCATGGCAACAAGAACACACACTCATGGCAACAAGAACACACACTCATGGCAACAAGAACAGAGACTCATGGCAACAAGAACACACACTCATGGCAACCATCTTTTAAGGAAAAACAGTAGCAAAAAAGAAGACCTCCAATCTCATACATTGAGAACAAAACCAACATCAGTGGCCTAAATATTCAAGAAACTGTCCACAAAAGTCAAGACAGAGCGGCCTGGAGGAAGATGGTGGTGTCCAAATGTGCAGCAGCCAACACCAAACCAGGTGAGGCCCACAGGTGAGACAGGTGAGATCTGCCACCACTGGCAGATGGGTTTTCCTTCCCTGTAGACATATCCACAACTGCTGGAAGGTCAGCAGAATGTTCCCTGCCACCTTAACTGCCAGCATCAGCAGATAGGAAAATAAAAAATTCCTACAATTTCCAGTATAAGATCTTAGGGGAAGAATCCCACAAACTGAACACAAAATACTTATCCAACTAATGAACAACAACTGGCACTTTCACATATTTCAATGATTGACCTCTTAGCAGCGTTGTCAATATATGTAACGATTTCATGATCGCCAGTGAATTGTTGATATACCTCATACCTCATATATCTGGTAAAATAGTGATATACTACTACTACTACTAATTCACATTTATGGCATTCAATCTTCAAAATTCCCAAAGCGCATATAATAACAAGGATATTGTACAAAGAACACAAAATTTCACAAGATAAACGGCACCAACACCATATACTTACCAATTCATGCAATTATTACAAGACACACACACGCACGCATGCACACACACACGCACATACACACACACACACACACACACACACAGGGCAGCAGGAGAGGGATGATCAATAGTGTTTTGTTCAGAACTGCAGAAATGTTGACAGCAAGGAAACAAGCCTTATCTCCCGCGGCAACTCTTTCCTTCCTGAAAATAGCAAGCTCAGTGGTGCGGAGTGTCACTGTGAGTGACTGGATTGGTGGCAGCTGCTGGAGTGTGGGGTTGGAGTGAACAAAAAGGGCGGGGTTGGAGTGAACAAGAAGGGCAGAGGGAAGACTGTGTGGGGTTGGAGTGAACAAAAAGGGCAGAGGGAAGACTGTGTGGGGTTGGAGTGAACAAAAAGGGCAGAGGGAAGACTTTGGCTCAGTTTCTTCTTTTCTATCCTCTCCCTGCATGTGTGTGTGTATGAGCATATGGGAATGCATGCGTGCGTGCACGTATGTCTGTCTTACTCTGTGTGTGTGTGTGAGAGAAAGAGAAAGTGAAACAGACAGAGAATGAACAATTATGTGAACAAATGGAACTTGGCATGTCTGAAAGACTGAGTGAAAATTTCAATACTTGAAAATTATACTGCCGCAAAAAGATTCATTTTTGTACATTTCTGATTCATTTTTATATATTTCTACATTTCTGATTCATTTTTATATATTACATAGTCTTATAATGTAATTTTTCA
Source organism: Monoplex corrugatus (assembly GCA_030674185.1). Lineage (NCBI taxonomy): Eukaryota > Metazoa > Mollusca > Gastropoda > Littorinimorpha > Ranellidae > Monoplex > Monoplex corrugatus. The sequence goes on from JAPXFY010000018.1 coordinate 77,053,635, forward strand.
GTTTTTTTCTGGAAATCTTGTCATCCAACACAGTGGCCAAATGGAGATGCAGCCAAGGGGGGTAAGCAAATTAAATGTATTCATTTTAGTATGGTCTAGTTTCTTGCATCTTTACAGACGAACCACCCACCTGCTCAGTGACTTCCCCTTACGCACAGCTTTCAGCAAACTCTTCATGGTCTGGCTCAGGTTGATCTGGTCAACACAGCACAACACATACACGACACACTGCCTTATTCCAAAACCATATTTCGTTATAAACACATTACCACCATCATCATCATGTACCCTGCTGCATGGCATTGGCAATAATGGCCCTCCATATGAATCTATCCCCTGCCTCTGCAGGTACATCTCCCACCCTCTCTGTCCTCAGCCACCCTGCAAGTCTGTCCAATATTTTCTCCCTGGGTCTACCTGGTGCTCTCTTTCCATCCACTTTTCCTGTTGTGACCATCATCATCATCAAGTGCCCTGCCACATGGAATTGGTGATCATACCCCTCCATATGTATCTATCCCTTGTTGCCACAGGCACATCTCCCACCCTCTCTGTCCTAAACCACCCTGTAAGTCTGTCCAATATTTTCTCCATGGGTCTACCTGGTGCTCTCTTTCCCTCAAGCTTTCCTGTTGTAACCAGGTGCTCTAATTCCCCTTTCCTCATAAAAAGGCCTATAAATGTTGCTTGTCTTTTCCTGATCTTCTTTATTAATGATCTACTTGTGACTGCCTCCTTCAAGACTGACTCGTTTGCTTTCTTTGCTGTCCATGGAACTCTCAACATTCTTGTTTGAAAACATATTTCCGTTGCCTCAATTTTGTTCTGGCTTTGCGTGTTGACTGTCCATGCCTCACAACCGTACAACAGTATTGGATCTATATAACACCAAAGAACTCTCTTCCTGATGTTAATTGACAGGCATTTGTTGGTAAGAATGCTTTTCATCTCCTTGAATGCTGTTTTGGCTTGGCCGATTCTGCTGGTTATTTCTGATGTGCATCCGCCTTCTGGTGGGATGACTGTTCCCAGATAAACTCATCAACCTGTCTCAAAGTTCATTTGCTTATATTTTGCATGAGGGGATTTCTTGTTTTTTATTGATTACCTCGACTTTAGTTGTCTTGCTATTTAGCTCCGGCCCTTCACTTTTGCTTTCTATTTCTATTGTATTGTTGACAGTTGAGTGTCACCTGCGCAGCATGACAGTCCCTACTGGACAAAGGTTTTCCACAAGAGTCTTATTTACGTCGTTTTCCTCCTTTTTCATATTTTGGCTGGTCATGACAATGTTGGGAGTATATGATGGTGGTTTCCGATGACACATTGCCCGATTCCATAACCACATTTTATTATAAACACAGCATGACACATTCATGACACACTGCCTTGTTCCACATTTTATTATAAACACAGCATGACACATTCATGACAAACTGCCTTGTTCCACATTTTATTATAAACACAGCATGACACATTCATGACACACTGCCTCATTCCACATTTTATTATAAACACACCACACCACATTCATGACACACTGCCTCATTCCACATTTTATTATAAACACAGCATGACACATTCATGACACACTGCCTTATTCCACATTTTATTATAAACACAGCATGACACATTCATGACACACTGCCTCATTCCACAACCACATTTTGTTGTACACACTGTACAACACATTCATGACACACTGCCTTGTTCCACAACCACATTTTATTATAAACACAGCATGACACATTCATGACACACTGCCTCATTCCACAACCACATTTTATTATAAACACAGCATGACACATTCATGACACACTGCCTCATTCCACAACCACACTTTATTAAACACAGAGCGCAACACATGTGTGTGTGCATCTGTGTGTATGTGTGTGCCTGCATGTGTGCATGTATGTGTGTGCCTGCATGTGTGTGTGTGTGCGTGTGTGTGTGTTGTGTTTGTTGTGTGTGTGTGTGTGTGTGTGTGTGTGTGTGTGTGTGTGTGTGTGTGTGTGTGTGTGTGTGTGTGTGTGTGTGTGTGTGTGTGTGTGTGTGTGTGTGTGTGTGCGCATGTGCATGTGTTTATGCATGTATGTATGTATGTGTGTGTGTGTTTGTGTGTGTTGTGTGTGTGTGTTTGTGTTTTGTGTGTTTGTGTTTGTGTGTGTGTGTTTGTGTTTGTGTGTGTGTGTGTGTATGCATGTATGTATTCAGTATGCATGTATGTATGTGTGTGTGTGTGTATATGTGTGCGTGCATGCGGGCGTGCGTGTGCGTATGATTACTCACAGGAGCGGGGTTGTACTTCTGTAACTCAACCAGTTGCACTTGTGTAAAGAAAGACTTGGTGATGATCTGTAACATTTGTGTTGAGCATTCTTATTACTCATTTACAATAACCAACCACAAACCAACTCTAAAAAAAATGTGCACTCTCAAATTTTTACTTCAAGTCTGACCATAAACAGAAACACTATAAAGTGTGTATGATCCAACAATATTAACCCTTTGACTCCCACACCCTGTCCACCAGCATCCTGCATTGCCAACCATATTAGCAGAGCAAAAACTGAACCCTTTGACTCCCTCATCCTATCCACCAGCTGCCTGCATAAAGCTGGTGGATAGGGTGTGGGAGTCAAAGGGGTTAAGTTTTTGTAGTTGGTAGATAGGGTATGGGAGTCAAAAGGTTAAATCAGGCTCTTTTGCTGGCATTGACTAACACAGTAACAACACATCCCAGTTTATTGCTTCATCCAACAGACTTGAATTCACACCACCACTTACGGTCTACAGGCACATGAGGGTGAACATTCTATGTCCAGCTTGTAACTACTGTGCCACCAATTCATTATTTCACCATATGATCTATTAACCCTTTGATTCTTGCACCCTGTCCACCAGCATCCTGCATTGTCAACAACGCTAGCAAAACAAAAACTCAACCCTTCGATTCCCTCATCCTGTTCACCAGCTTCCTGCAGGAAACTCATGAACAGGGTGAGGGAATCAAAGGATAAAGTTTTTCTACAGGGTGAGGGAATCAAAAGGGTTAAGTTTTGCTGTTGGTAGATAGTGTGAAGGAGTCAAAGGTTTCAAATTAATATTCATATCGGCTGGCAGACTAATATCTTTTAGGTGACCCTGTTTGCTCAGCTGTTAGAACGCTGTGGTGTAACACAGGTGACAGCTGTTAGAACGCTGTGGTGTAACACAGGTGACTGTTAGAACGCTGTGGTGTAACACAGGTGACAGCTGTTAGAACGCTGTGGTGTAACACAGGTGACAGCTGTTAGAACGCTGTGGTGTAACACAGGTGACAGCTGTTAGAACGCTGTGGTGTAACACAGGTGACAGCTGTTAGAACGCTGTGGTCTAACACAGGTGACTGCTGTTAGAACGCTGTGGTGTACACAGGTGACAGCTGTTAGAATGCTGTGGTGTAACACAGGGATGTGATCTTTTAGGTGACAGCTGTTAGAATGCTGTGGTGTAACACAGGGTTGTGAACTTTTAGGTGACAGCTGTTAGAATGCTGTGGTGTAACACAGGGTTGTGATCTTTTAGGTGACAGCTGTTAGAGTGCTGTGGTATAACACAGGTGTTGTGTGATCTTTTAGGTGACAGCTGTTAGAATGCTGTGGTGTAACACAGGGTTGTGATCCTTTAGGTGACAGCTGTTAGAATGCTGTGGTGTAACACAGGTGTTGTGTGATCCTTTAGGTGACAGCTGTTAGAATGCTGTGGTGTAACACAGGTGTTGTGTGATCCTTTAGGTGACAGCTGTTAGAATGCTGTGGTGTAACACAAGGTTGTGATCCTTTAGGTGACAGCTGTTAGAATGCTGTGGTGTAACACAGGGTTGTGATCTTTTAGGTGACAGCTGTTAGAATGCTGTGGTGTAACACAGGTGTGTGATCCTTTAGGTGACAGCTGTTAGAATGCTGTGGTGTAACACAAGGTCTGATCCTTTAGGTGACAGCTGTTAGAATGCTGTGGTGTAACACAGGGCTGTGATCTTTTAGGTGATAGCTGTTAGAATGCTGTGGTGTAACACAAGGTTGTGATCTTTTAGGTGACAGCTGTTAGAATGCTGTGGTGTAACACAGGGATGTGATCTTTTAGGTGACAGCTGTTAGAATGCTGTGGTGTAACACAAGGTTGTGATCTTTTAGGTGACAGCTGTCAATGCTGTGGTGTAACACAGGGTTGTGATCTTTTAGGTGACAGCTGTTAGAATGCTGTGGTGTAACACAAGGTTGTGATCTTTTAGGTGACAGCTGTCAGAATGCTGTGGTGTAACACAGGGTTGTGATCTTTTAGGTTACAGCTGTTAGAATGCTGTGGTGTAACACAGGGTTGTGATCTTTTAGGTGACAGCTGTTAGAGTGCTGTGGTGTAACACAGGTGTTGTGTGATCTTTTAGGTGACAGCTGTTAGAATGCTGTGGTGTAACACAGGGTTGTGATCCTTTAGGTGACAGCTGTTAGAATGCTGTGGTGTAACACAGGTGTTGTGTGATCCTTTAGGTGACAGCTGTTAGAATGCTGTGGTGTAACACAGGTGTTGTGTGATCCTTTAGGTGACAGCTGTTAGAATGCTGTGGTGTAACACAAGGTTGTGATCCTTTAGGTGACAGCTGTTAGAATGCTGTGGTGTAACACAGGGTTGTGATCTTTTAGGTGACAGCTGTTAGAATGCTGTGGTGTAACACAGGGTTGTGATCCTTTAGGTGACAGCTGTTAGAATGCTGTGGTGTAACACAGGTGTTGTGTGATCCTTTAGGTGACAGCTGTTAGAATGCTGTGGTGTAACACAAGGTTGTGATCCTTTAGGTGACAGCTGTTAGAATGCTGTGGTGTAACACAGGTGTTGTGTGATATTTTAGGTGACAGCTGTCAGAATGCTGTGGTGTAACACAGGGTTGTGATATTTTAGGTGACAGCTGTTAGAATGCTGTGGTGTAACACAGGTGTTGTGTGATATTTTAGGTGACAGCTGTTAGAACGCTGTGGTGTAACACAGGTGTTGTGTGATATTTTAGGTGACAGCTGTTAGAATGTTGTGGTGTAACACAGGTGTTGTGTGATCTTTTAGGTGACAGCTGTTAGAATGCTGTGGTGTGACACAGGGTTGTGAGATCTTTTAGGTGACAGCTGTTAGAATGCTGTGGTGTAACACAGGGATGTGATCTTTTAGGTGACAGCTGTTAGAATGCTGTGGTGTAACACAGGTGTTGTGTGATCCTTTAGGTGACAGCTGTTAGAACGCTGTGGTGTAACACAAGGTTGTGATCTTTTAGGTGACAGCTGTTAGAATGCTGTGGTGTAACACAGGTGTTGTGTGATCTTTTAGGTGACAGCTGTTAGAATGCTGTGGTGTAACACAGGGATGTGATCTTTTAGGTGACAGCTGTTAGAATGCTGTGGTGTACCACAGGGATGTGATCTTTTAGGTGACAGCTGTTAGAATGCTGTGGTGTAACACAGGGTTGTGATCTTTTAGGTGACAGCTGTTAGAATGCTGTGGTGTAACACAGGGTTGTGATCTTTTAGGTGACAGCTGTTAGAATGCTGTGGTGTAACACAGGTGTAGTGTGATATTTTAGGTGACAGCTGTTAGAATGCTGTGGTGTAACACAGGGTTGTGATCTTTTAGGTGACAGCTGTTAGAATGCTGTTGTGTAACACAGGTGTTGTGTGATATTTTAGGTGACAGCTGTCAGAATGCTGTGGTGTAACACAGGGTTGTGATATTTTAGGTGACAGCTGTTAGAATGCTGTGGTGTAACACAGGTGTTGTGTGAATATTTAGGTGACAGCTGTTAGAACGCTGTGGTGTAACACAGGTGTTGTGTGATATTTTAGGTGACAGCTGTTAGAATGTTGTGGTGTAACACAGGTGTTGTGTGATCTTTTAGGTGACAGCTGTTAGAATGCTGTGGTGTGACACAGGGTTGTGAGATCTTTTAGGTGACAGCTGTTAGAATGCTGTGGTGTAACACAGGTGTTGTGTGATCCTTTAGGTGACAGCTGTTAGAACGCTGTGGTGTAACACAAGGTTGTGATCTTTTAGGTGACAGCTGTTAGAATGCTGTGGTGTAACACAGGTGTTGTGTGATCTTTTAGGTGACAGCTGTTAGAATGCTGTGGTGTAACACAGGGATGTGATCTTTTAGGTGACAGCTGTTAGAATGCTGTGGTGTACCACAGGATGTGATCTTTTAGGTGACAGCTGTTAGAATGCTGTGGTGTAAACACAGGGTTGTGATCTTTTAGGTGACAGCTGTTAGAATGCTGTGGTGTAACACAGGTGTTGTGTGATCTTTTAGGTGACAGCTGTTAGAATGCTGTGGTGTAACACAGGGATGTGATCTTTTAGGTGACAGTTGTTAGAACGCTGTGGTGTAACACAGGTGACAGCTGTTAGAACGCTGTGGTGTAACACAGGTGACAGCTGTTAGAACGCTGTGGTGTAACACAGGGATGTGATCTTTTAGGTAACAGCTGTTAGAATGCTGTGGTGTAACACAGGGATGTGATCTTTTAGGTGACAGTTGTTAGAACGCTGTGGTGTAACACAGGTGACAGCTGTTAGAACGCTGTGGTGTAACACAGGTGACAGCTGTTAGAACGCTGTGGTGTAACACAGGGATGTGATCTTTTAGGTGACAGCTTTTAGAACGCTGTGGTGTAACACAGGATGTGATCTTTTAGGTGACAGCTGTTAGAATGCTGTGGTGTAACACAGGGATGTGATCTTTTAGGTGACAGCTGTTAGAATGCTGTGGTGTAACACAGGGATGTGATCTTTTAGGTGACAGCTGTTAGAATGCTGTGGTGTAACACAGGGATGTGATCTTTTAGGTGACAGCTGTTAGAATGCTGTGGTGTAACACAGGATGTGATCTTTTAGGTGAGAGCTGTTAGAATGCTGTGGTGTAACACAGGTGTTGTGATCTTTTAGGTGACAGCTGTTAGAATGCTGTGGTGTAACACAGGGATGTGATCTTTTAGGTGACAGCTGTTAGAATGCTGTGGTGTAACACAGGGTTGTGATCTTTTAGGTGACAGCTGTTAGAATGTTGTGGTGTAACACAGGTGTTGTGTGATCTTTTAGGTGACAGCTGTTAAAATGCTGTGGTGTAACACAGAGATGTGATCTTTTAGGTGACAGCTGTTAGAACGCTGTGGTGTAACACAGGTGACAGCTGTTAGAACGCTGTGTGTAACACAGGTGACAGCTGTTAGATCGCTGTGGTGTAACACAGGGATGTGATCTTTTAGGTAACAGCTGTTAGAATGCTGTGGTGTAACACAGGGTTGTGATCTTTTAGGTGACAGCTGTTAGAATGCTGTGGTGTAACACAGGGTGTGATCCTTTAGGGACAGCTGTTAGGATTAGCTGTGGTGTAACACAGGGATGTGATCTTTTAGGTGACAGCTTTAGAATGCTGTGGTGTAACACAGGATGTGATCTTTTAGGTGACAGCTGTTAGAATGCTGTGGTGTAACACAGGGATGTGATCTTTTAGGTGACAGCTGTTAGAATGCTGTGGTGTAACACAGGTTGTGTGATATTTTAGGTGACAGCTGTTAGAATGCTGTGGTGTAACACAGGTTGTGTATTTTAGGTGACAGCTGTTAGAATGCTGTGGTGTAACACAGGGTTTGTGATATTTTAGGTGACAGCTGTTAGAAGCTGTGGTGTAACACAGTGTTGTTGATACTTTAGGTGACAGCTGTTAGAATGCTTGGTGGTACACAGTGTAGAATGCTGTGGTGTAACACAGGGTGTGTGATCTTTTAGGTGACAGCTGTTAGAAGCTGTGGTGTAAACAGGTGTTGGATCTTTTAGTGACGCTGTTAAAATGCTGTGGTGTAACCAGGGTGTGACTTTAGTGACAGCTGTTAGAATGCTGTGGTGAACGTGGATCTTAGTGACTAGATGTGGTACACAGGTGTGTTGATCTTGTGACTGTAGAATGGTTACAGTGTCTTGTGACGCTAGATGCTGTGGGTAACACGGTTGTTAGGTGCGCTGTAATGCTGTGTGAACACAGGTGTGTCTTGGACACTTAGAAGCTGTGGACAGGTGGTCTTAGGACGCTTAGATGCGTGTGTACACAGGTGTGATTATGACCTGTAGATCGGGTACACAGGTTATTTGTGAGGTAAGCGGTGAACAGTGTGATCTTTAGGAAGCTTTGACTGTGTGTACAGTTGACTTAGGTGCCTTAATGTGTGGTAAAGGTGTGATCTTAGTGACTTAAGGGTGAACAGGGATTTAGTCAGTAGAATGCGTGTGTACACGGTATTAGAGCTGTGATGCTGTGTACAGGTTGACTTTTAGGTGACACTGTTAGAGCTGTGGGTACACAGTTGTCTTAGGTGACCGTTAGAGTGTGACCGTATTTGGTGACAGCTTGATCGTGTAAGGTGATTTAGGTGACTGTAGAAGCTGTGTGACACGTTGTGTGTTTAGGAAGCTGTAAGTGGTGTACACAGTGTGACTTAGGCGCTGTAGAGCGTGTGTAACGGGTGTTTAGTGACAGTGTTAGCGTGTGTACCAGGTGATCTTTAGGACAGCTGTAGACTGTGTGTAACGTGTGATCTTAGACGCTTTGATGCTGTGTGTAACAGGGACTTAGGTGGCGTAGAGCTGTGTAACACGGTTGATCTTGTGACGGTAGAATGTTGTAACGTTGATCTGTGACAGTTAATCGGAACAGGTTATTTGTACAGTTGGTGGTACACAGGTGATCTTTAGGACAGCTGTTAAATCTGTGTGTACACAGGTTATCTTAGTCGTGTAAATGTGGTAACACAGTGTATCTTAGTGAGCTTTAAATGCGTGTGTAACAAGGGTGTGATCTTAGGAGCTTAGATGCTGTGGTGTAACACAGTGAGCTGTAAATGCTTGTGTAAACAGGGTGTTTTATGACCTGTAGAGCTGGTGTAACCAGTGATTTGAGTGTTAAGGTTGGGATCTTAGTGAAGCTGTAATGCGTACAGGTTGATCTTAGGTGAGGTTAGACTGGGTACACAGGTTGATCTTAGGTGACAGTTTAGATGTGATCTTTTAGGTGACAGCTGTTAGAATGCTGTGGTGTAACACAGGGATGTGATCTTTTAGGTGACAGCTGTTAGAATGCTGTGGTGTAACACAGGTTGTGATCTTTTAGGTGACAGCTGTTAGAACGCTGTGGTGTAACACAGGTGACAGCTGTTAGAACGCTGTGGTGTAACACAGGTGACAGCAGTTAGAACGCTGTGGTGTAACACAGGTGACAGCAGTTAGAACGCTGTGGTGTAACACAGGGTTGTGATCTTTTAGGTGACAGCTGTTAGAATGCTGTGGTGTAACACAGAGATGTGATCTGTTAGGTGACAGCTGTTAGAATGCTGTGGTGTAACACAAGGATGTGATCTTTTAGGTGACAGCTGTTAGAACGCTGTGGTGTAACACAGGGTGTGATCTTTTAGGTGACAGCTGTTAAAATGCTGTGGTGTAACACAGGGATGTGATCTTTTAGGTGACAGCTGTTAGAATGCTGTGGTGTAACACAGGGTTGTGATCTTTTAGGTGACAGCTGTTAGAATGCTGTGGTGTAACACAGGTGTTGTGTGATCTTTTAGGTGACAGCTGTTAGAATGCTGTGGTGTAACACAGGGATGTTATCTTTTAGGTGACAGCTGTTAGAATGCTGTGGTGTAAACACAGGGTTGTGATTTTAGGTGACAGCTGTTAGAATGCTGTGGTGTAACACAGGGTTGTGTGATCTTTTAGGTACAGCTATTAGAACGCTGTGGTGTAACACAGGTGTTGTGTGATCTTTTAGGTGACAGCTGTTAGAATGCTGTGGTGTAACACAGGTGTTGTGTGATCTTTTAGGTGACAGCTGTTAGAATGCTGTGGTGTAACACAGGGATGTTATCTTTTAGGTGACAGCTGTTAGAATGCTGTGGTGTAAACAGGTTGTGATCTTTAGGTACAGCTGTTGAATGCTGTGGTGTAACAAGTGTTGGTGACTTTTAGGTGACAGCTGTTAGAAGCTTGGTGTAACACAGGGATTGATCTTTTAGTGACAGCTGTTAGAATGCTGTGGTGTAACACAGGGTTATCTTTAGGTGACAGCTGTTAGAATGCTGTGGTGTAACACAGGGTTGTGATCTTTAGGTGACAGCTGTTAGAATGCTGTGGTGTAACAAGGTGTTGTGTGATCTTTAGGTGACAGCTGTTAGAATGCTGTGGTGTAACACAGGTTGTATCTTAGGTGACAGTGTTAGAATGCTGTGGTGTAACACAGGTGTGATCTTTAGGGACAGCTGTTAGAATGCTGTGGTGTAACACAGGGTGTGATCTTGGACAGCTGTTAGAATGTGTGGTGAACAGTGTGATCTTTAGGGACACTTAGATGCTGTGGTAAGGTTGATCTTAGGTGAAGTGTTGAATGCTGTGGGACCAGGTGATCTTAGGTGACAGCTGTTAGAAGTGTGGTTACACAGTTTGATCTTTAGGTCATGTAATGTGTGGTAAACAGTGATCTTAGGAAGCTTTAGAACTGTGTGAACAGGTGTGATCTTTTAGGTACGCTGTAGAGCTGTGGTGTAACAGTTGTGTTTGGTGACAGCTGTTAAGGTGGTGTAACACAGTGTACTTTTAGTCAGTGTAGAAGCTGTGTGTAACGGTTGTGTCTTTAGTCAGTTTAAATGCGTGGTGTAACACAGGGTTGTGTGATCTTTTAGGTGACAGCTGTTAGAATGCTGTGGTGTAACACAGGGTTGTGATATTTTAGGTGACAGCTGTTAGAATGCTGTGGTGTAACACAGGTGTTTGTGATATTTTAGGTGACAGCTGTTAGAATGCTGTGGTGTAACACAGGTGTTGTGTGATATTTTAGGTGACAGCTGTTAGAATGCTGTGGTGTAACACAGGTGTTGTGTGATCTTTTAGGTGACAGCTGTTAGAATGCTGTGGTGTAACACAGGGTTGTGATCTTTTAGGTGACAGCTGTTAGAATGCTGTGGTGTACACAGGTTTGGATCTTTAGGTGACAGCTGTTAGAATGCTGTGGTGTAACACAGGGTTGTGATCTTTTAGGTGACAGCTGTTAGAATGCTGTGGTGTAACACAGGTGTTGTGTGATCCTTTAGGTGACAGCTGTTAGAATGCTGTGGTGTAACACAGGGATGTGATCTTTTAGGTGACAGCTGTTAGAATGCTGTGGTGTAACACAGGGTTGTGATCTTTTAGGTGACAGCTGTTAGAATGCTGTGGTGGAACACAGGTGTTGTGTGATCTTTTAGGTGACAGCTGTTAGAACGCTGTGGTGTAACACAGGTGTTGTGTGATCTTTTAGGTGACAGCTGTTAGAATGCTGTGGTGTAATACAGGTGTTGTGTGATCTTTTAGGTGACAGCTGTTAGAATGCTGTGGTGTAACACAGGGATGTTATCTTTTAGGTGACAGCTGTTAGAATGCTGTGGTGTAACACAGGGTTGTGATCTTTTAGGTGACAGCTGTTAGAATGCTGTGGTGTAACACAGGGTTGTGATCTTTTAGGTGACAGCTGTTAGAATGCTGTGGTGTAACACAGGTGTTGTGTGTATCTTTTAGGTGACAGCTGTTAGAATGCTGTGGTGTAACACAGGGATATGATCTTTTAGGTGACAGCTGTTAGAATGCTGTGGTGTAACACAGGGTTGTGATCTTTTAGGTGACAGCTGTTAGAATGCTGTGGTGTAACACAGGTGTTGTGTGATCCTTTAGGTGACAGCTGTTAGAATGCTGTGGTGTAAACACAGGTGTTGTGTGATCCTTTAGGTGACAGCTGTTAGAATGCTGTGGTGTAACACAGGGATGTGATCTTTCAGGTGACAGCTGTTAGAATGCTGTGGTGTAACACAGGGATGTGATCTTTTAGGTGACAGCTGTTAGAATGCTGTGGTGTAACACAGGTGTTGTGTGATCCTTTAGGTGACAGCTGTTACTAGTGTTAGAATGCTGTGGTGTAACACAGGGATGTGATCTTTTAGGTGACAGCTGTTAGAATGCTGTGGTGTAAACACAGGGATGTGATCTTTTAGGTGACAGCTGTTAGAATGCTGTGGTGTAACACAGGGTTGTGATCTTTTAGGTGACAGCTGTTAGAATGCTGTGGTGTAACACAGGTGTTGTGTGATCTTTTAGGTCACAGCTATTAGAACGCTGTGGTGTAACACAGGTGTTGTGTGATCTTTTAGGTGACAGCTGTTAGAATGCTGTGGTGTAACACAGGTGTTGTGTGATCTTTTAGGTGACAGCTGTTAGAATGCTGTGGTGTAACACAGGGATGTTATCTTTTAGGTGACAGCTGTTAGAATGCTGTGGTGTAACACAGGGTTGTGATCTTTTAGGTGACAGCTGTTAGAATGCTGTGGTGTAACACAGGTGTTGTGTGATCTTTTAGGTGACAGCTGTTAGAATGCTGTGGTGTAACACAGGGATATGATCTTTTAGGTGACAGCTGTTAGAATGCTGTGGTGTAACACAGGGTTGTGATCTTTTAGGTGACAGCTGTTAGAATGCTGTGGTGTAACACAGGTGTTGTGTGATCCTTTAGGTGACAGCTGTTAGAATGCTGTGGTGTAACACAGGTGTTGTGTGTTCCTTTAGGTGACAGCTGTTAGAATGCTGTGGTGTAACACAGGTGTTGTGTGATCCTTTAGGTGACAGCTGTTAGAATGCTGTGGTGTAACACAGGGATGTGATCTTTCAGGTGACAGCTGTTAGAATGCTGTGGTGTAACACAGGGATGTGATCTTTTAGGTGACAGCTGTTAGAATGCTGTGGTGTAACACAGGTGTTGTGTGATCCTTTAGGTGACAGCTGTTACTAGTGTTAGAATGCTGTGGTGTAACACAGGGATGTGATCTTTTAGGTGACAGCTGTTAGAATGCTGTGGTGTAACACAGGGATGTGATCTTTTAGGTGACAGCTGTTAGAATGCTGTGGTGTAACACAGGGTTGTGATCTTTTAGGTGACAGCTGTTAGAATGCTGTGGTGTAACACAGGTGTTGTGTGATCTTTTAGGTCACAGCTATTAGAACGCTGTGGTGTAACACAGGTGTTGTGTGATCTTTTAGGTGACAGCTGTTAGAATGCTGTGGTGTAACACAGGTGTTGTGTGATCTTTTAGGTGACAGCTGTTAGAATGCTGTGGTGTAACACAGGGATGTTATCTTTTAGGTGACAGCTGTTAGAATGCTGTGGTGTAACACAGGGTTGTGATCTTTTAGGTGACAGCTGTTAGAATGCTGTGGTGTAACACAGGTGTTGTGTGATCTTTTAGGTGACAGCTGTTAGAATGCTGTGGTGTAACACAGGGATATGATCTTTTAGGTGACAGCTGTTAGAATGCTGTGGTGTAACACAGGGTTGTGATCTTTTAGGTGACAGCTGTTAGAATGCTGTGGTGTAACACAGGTGTTGTGTGATCCTTTAGGTGACAGCTGTTAGAATGCTGTGGTGTAACACAGGTGTTGTGTGATCCTTTAGGTGACAGCTGTTAGAATGCTGTGGTGTAACACAGGGTTGTGATCTTTTAGGTGACAGCTGTTAGAATGCTGTGGTGTAACACAGGGTTGTGATCCTTTAGGAGACAGCTGTTAGAATGCTGTGGTGTAACACAGGGTTGTGATCTTTTAGGTGACAGCTGTTAGAATGCTGTGGTGTAACACAGGGTTGTGATCTTTTAGGTGACAGCTGTTAGAATGCTGTGGTGTAACACAGGGTTGTGATCTTTAGGTGACAGCTGTTAGAATGCTGTGGTGTAACACAGGTGTTGTGATCTTTAGGTGACAGCTGTTAGAATGCTGTGGTGTAACACAGGGTGTGATCCTTTAGGTGACAGCTGTTAGAATGCTGTGGTGTAACACATTTGTCTTTAGGTGACAGCTGTTAGAATGCTGTGGTGTAACACAGGTGTGTGTGATCCTTTAGGTGACAGCTGTTAGAATGCTGTGGTGTAACACAGGATGTTTGATCCTTTAGGTGACAGCTGTTAGAATGCTGTGGTGTAACACAGGGTTGTGATCTTTTAGGTGACAGCTGTTAGAATGCTGTGGTGTAACACAAGGTTGTGATCTTTAGAGGTGACAGCTGTGGTGTACACAGGCTGGCAGTGTAAACAGCTGTGGTGTAACTTTACTAGGTGACAGCTGTTAGAATGCTGTGGTGTAACACAAGGTTGTGATCTTTTAGGTGACAGCTGTTAGAATGCTGTGGTGTAACACAGAGGTTGTGATCTTTAGGTGACAGCTGTTAGAATGCTGTGGTGTAACACAGGGTGTGTGATCTTTTAGGTGACAGCTGTTAGAATGCTGTGGTGTAACACAGGGTTGTGATATTTTAGGTGACAGCTGTTAGAATGCTGTGGTGTAACACAGGGTTGTGTATATTTTAGGTGACAGCTGTTAGAACGCTGTGGTGTAACACAGGTGTTGTGTGATATTTTAGGTGACAGCTGTTAGAATGCCTGTGGTGTAACACAGGTGTGTGTGATCTTTTAGGTGACAGCTGTTAGAATGCTGTGGTGTGACACAGGGTTGTGGATCTTTTAGGTGACAGCTGTTAGAATGCTGTGGTGTAACACAGGGATTGTGATCTTTTAGGTGACAGCTGTTAGAATGCTGTGGTGTAACAAGGTGTTGTGTGATCTTTAGGTGACAGCTGTTAGAATGCTGTGGTGTAACACAGGGATGTGATCTTTTAGGTGACAGCTGTTAGAATGCTGTGGTGTAACACGGGTTGTGATCTTTTAGGTGACAGCTGTTAGAATGCTGTGGTGTAACACAGGTGTTGTGTGATCTTTTAGGTGACAGCTGTTAGAAGCTGTGGTGTAACACAGGTGTTGTGTGATCTTTTAGGTGACAGCTGTTAGAATGCTGTGGTGTAATACAGGTGTTGTGTGATCTTTTAGGTGACAGCTGTTAGAATGCTGTGGTGTAACACAGGGATGTTATCTTTTAGGTGACAGCTGTTAGAATGCTGTGGTGTAACACAGGGTTGTGTATCTTTTAGGTGACAGCTGTTAGAATGCTGTGGTGTAACACAGGGTTGTGATCTTTTAGGTGACAGCTGTTAGAATGCTGTGGTGTAACACAGGTGTTGTGTGATCTTTTAGGTGACAGCTGTTAGAATGCTGTGGTGTAACACAGGGATATGATCTTTTAGGTGACAGCTGTTAGAATGCTGTGGTGTAACACAGGGTTGTGATCTTTTAGGTGACAGCTGTTAGAATGCTGTGGTGTAACACAGGGTTGTGTGATCTTTAGGTGACAGCTGTTAGAATGCTGTGGTGTAACACAGGTGTTGTTGATCCTTTAGGTGACAGCTGTTAGAATGCTGTGGTGTAACACAGGGATGTGATCTTTAGGTGACAGCTGTTAGAATGCTGTGGTGTAACACAGGGATGTGATCTTTAGGTGACAGCTGTTAGAATGCTGTGGTGTAACACAGGTGTTGTGGATCCTTTAGGTGACAGCTGTTACTAGTGTAGAATGCTGTGGTGTAACACAGGGATGTGATCTTTAGGTGACAGCTGTTAGAATGCTGTGGTGTAACACAGGGATGTGATCTTTTAGGTGACAGCTGTTAGAATGCTGTGGTGTAACACAGGGTGTGTGATCTTTTAGGTGACAGCTGTTAGAATGCTGTGGTGTAACACAGGTGTTGTGTGATCTTTTAGGTACAGCTATTAGAAGCTGTGGTGTAACACAGGTGTTGTGTGATCTTTTAGGTGACAGCTGTTAGAATGCTGTGGTGTAACACAGGTGTTGTGTGATCTTTTAGGTGACAGCTGTTAGAATGCTGTGGTGTAACACAGGGATGTGTATCTTTTAGGTGACAGCTGTTAGAATGCTGTGGTGTAACACAGGGTTGTGATCTTTTAGGTGACAGCTGTTAGAATGCTGTGGTGTAACACAGGTGTTGTGTGATCTTTTAGGTGACAGCTGTTAGAATGCTGTGGTGTAACACAGGGATATGATCTTTTAGGTGACAGCTGTTAGAATGCTGTGGTGTAACACAGGGTTGTGATCTTTTAGGTGACAGCTGTTAGAATGCTGTGGTGTAACACAGGTGTTGTGTGATCCTTTAGGTGACAGCTGTTAGAATGCTGTGGTGTAACACAGGTGTTGTGTAGTTCCTTTAGGTGACAGCTGTTAGAATGCTGTGGTGTAACACAGGGATGTGATCTTTTAGGTGACAGCTGTTAGAATGCTGTGGTGTAACACAGGGATGTGATCTTTTAGGTGACAGCTGTTAGAATGCTGTGGTGTAACACAGGTGTTGTGTGATCCTTTAGGTGACAGCTGTTAGAATGCTGTGGTGTAACACAGGTGTTGTGTGATCCTTTAGGTGACAGCTGTTAGAATGCTGTGGTGTAACACAGGGCTGTGATCTTTTAGGTGACAGCTGTTAGAATGCTGTGGTGTAACACAGGGATGTGATCTTTTAGGTGACAGCTGTTAGAATGCTGTGGTGTAACACAGGGATGTGATCTTTTAGGTGACAGCTGTTAGAATGCTGTGGTGTAACACAGGTGACAGCTGTGAGAATGCTGTGGTGTAACACAGGTGTTGTATCCAGGTGACAGCTGTTAAAGCTGTGGTGAACACAGGGTTGTGATCTTAGTGACAGCTGTTAGAACTGTGGTGTAACACAGGGTTGTGATCTTTTAGGTGACAGCTGTTAGAATGCTGTGGTGTAACACAGGGTTGTGATCTTTTAGGTGACAGCTGTTAGAATGCTGTGGTGTAACACAGGTGTTGTGTGATCTTTTAGGTGACAGCTGTTAGAATGCTGTGGTGTAACACAGGGTTGTGATCTTTTAGGTACAGCTGTTAGAATGCTGTGGTGTAATACAGGGATGTGATCTTTTAGGTGTCAGCTGTTAGAACGCTGTGGTGTAACACAGGGGTTGTGGGTTCAACCCTCAGTGGGGGAAGGTGGGGGGCACATATTCTTTGTTTAGTGGGTTGTTTTGTTGTTTTTTTTTTGGGGGGGGGGGGGGTGTTGGGGTTAGGAGGTGTTGGCTGGTCTTTAATGGAGCTATGGACTCAAGATCACGGCCTGCAACATAAAATGTGGCACGTTTGCTGCCTATTTAAATTCTCTGATCATTCTTGATGGAGGTAGACACAAGAAGATCATACAAACAACATTTATAGGACATGTTATGAGGAAAGGGGAATTAGAGCATCTGGTCACAACAGGAAAGCTGGAGGGAAAGAGAACACCAGGTAGAACCAGGGAGAAAATATTGGACAGACTTGCAGGGCGGCTGAGGACGGAGAGGGTGGAAGATGTGCTTGTGGCGATAAGGGATAGATGCATATGGGGGGCCATGATTGCCAATGCCATACACAGGCCACATAATGATGATGATCATTCTGGTGGTGTCAGCTTCCTGTTCAGTTGGGTCCCCCCTCTAGTGGCTCCTTGTTCCCATTTCAAGACTTAACCCATGTATAGGATTTTGCACATGTTTGAGGAATCTGCATGGTCATCACTAGCAAACTGGGTATAGGTCCAGGCGAACTACAGCCCAACCGACTGTGTACACCATATCAGGGCTACAACCATTTCAAAACATACACAATACTTCGATATGGCCACACACACACACACAAAAATTAAGGTATACATATGAATGCATTTGTGCACATAATCTAAGGAGATACCCCTGGCGCTGACCACTCCATCCAACTTATCACATAGGGGATTCAAAAAACACGCCTGAACATAAATCTAAAGATAACTAAGGACATTGAAATATATATAAAAACAGGACTAAGTTACCTAAAACTGCTTCCAATTATCTCATTTCCCTAGAGCCAAAAATGCATTTAATACATGTACCCAATTGCCAAAGTAACAGTCCTCCGAAATGAAATTTACAACACTGGAAAAATCCCCAAAGATATGTCAAAATCGATTTTCATTGCACTTCCAAAGAAGACGGGGGCTATAGAATGCGAACTCCATCGCACAATCAGTTTGATGAGTCATGTAACAAAAATCCTGCTAAGAATAATCATGAGGACACGGAATAGAATCAAAAGAGAAATAGCAGAAGAACAGTGTGGATTTGCCAAAGGGAAAGGAACTATTAATGCCATATACATCCTAAGAACTATCATAGAGAGGTCAATCAAGATGAATAAGGATTTGTATTTATGCTTTGTGGATTATACCAAGGCTTTCGATCGGGTAAGGCATGAAGAATTGATCAACCAACTGGAGAGACTCAATGTTGATGGAAAAGATCTATGAATAATCAGAAATATGTACTGGGAACAAACAGCTGCAATAAGAATAGAAAACGATATAAGCTCTTTCCAAAACATTAAAAGAGGAGTCAGACAGGGTTGTGTTTTGTCACCAGATCTGTTTTCACTTTACAGCGAAAACATCATGAGAAACCTAGAAGACGACCCTGGATTAAAGGTTGGAGGAAAAATGATAAACAACATTCGATACGCAGATGACACCGTGCTAATTGCAGAAAGTGAAAGGGACCTACAAAACCTTGTGAATATACTAGAAATAGAAAGCAAAGGTAAGGGGTTGGAACTAAACAGCAGGAAGACTGAAGTCATGGTGATCAGTAAAAAACATGAAATCCCCTCATGCAAAATAACAGCAAAGAGCACAACCTTCAGACAGGTTGATAAGTTTAAATACCTGGGAACGATCATTTCATCAGTCGGCAGATGCACATCAGAAACAGTCAGCAGAATCAGTCAGGCCAAAACAACATTCAAGAAGATGGAAAGCATTCTTACCAACAAATGCCTATCAATTAACATCAGGAAGAGAGTTCTTGAATGTTATATATATAGAACCAATACTGTTGTACAGTTGTGAGGCGTGGACAGTCAACAAGCAAAGCTAGAACAAGATTGAAGCAGCCGAGATGTGGTTTCTAAGAAGAATGTTGAGAGTTCCATGGACAGTAAAGAAAACAAACAAGACAGTCTTGATGGAGGCAGACACAAGCAGATCATTCATAAGAAAGATTAGGAAAAGACAGGCAACATTTATAAGCCATTTTATGAAGAAAGGGGATTTGGAGCACCTGGTCACAACGGGAAAGCTGGAGGGAAAGAGAGCACCAGGTAGACCCAGGGAGAAAATACAAGACGGACTTGCAGAGTGGCTGGGGACAGGGAAGGTGGAGGAGATGCTTGAGGCAACAAGAGATAGCGACAGATGGAAGTCCATGATCGCCAACACCATGCGACAAGGCACCTGATGATGATGATGATGACCCAATTATCAATCCTAATAGAAAGTATGTAAAGCTTTCTTGAACACAAAAAGGTGAATGGACCACCAAACATACACTGACAACACATGCACACTACCAATACTCAACCACCATCTATGACTACATCAACTAGAACCTAAAAACTGACAGATTACGACAAATGAAAGAACGTCTCACTTCTTGTATGGAGGGATACTTGTTGCTTGGATTTTCAAAGATGAAATTCAGAATCTGCAAAACAAAGACACTGCATGAAGCCCACACCCACAAGTCCGCATATTCAGAAATATACAAAATCTTCACACAATACATTAATTTGAGTGAAGAGTAAATGATAAGAATAAGAATTGTGATTAACACTAATGATGATAATAAATAACAACAACAACAACCATTATCACCACCATCATTGTCTTAATCATAATAATAACAATAATCAAGAGATACAATAAAGTACACTGGTAGGAAATAGCATGTATTCATTACAAAAACACATACAGAAAATCAAACATAAATCAATAGTATTAACAGTGACAGTAACAGTAATAATTACCAGCAATAATGACAAGAAATAACGCTATCCAATAATCTCATGAAATCTCACACGCTTGCATGGGCATACAAAAACACATGAACACATACACACAAATACATCTGGACCTTTCTTTCGGAGTATAGCAGGCATTTTGAATACTCTGATCTTTGTTGTCATTTGTATACATTTGACAAAGGCTAGTTGGCTGAAAATTAGCACCTGTCTTGTCCTGTCTTGTCTTGTCCTGTCTTGTCTTGTCCTGTCTTGTCTGTTTGTCTTGTCCTGACTTGTTTTGTCTTGTCTTGCTATATCAAATAGGCATTCTGATTCTATTTTGGTGTCATTTTAGTTTCTTAAAATCCTCTGCCACAGGGATGCACCAGTATACCTTTCATTCTTCAAATCCTTCACAAAAAGATTCACACACGTACAAAACAAACACACACACACACACCACACACACACACACACACACACACACACACACACACACACACACACACATATTCACATCCACCAAGTCCAACAGGCATTCAAGTCCCTGTGTTACAGGGACTGACAAAAGTCAAGCAACAACACTATCAACTGACAACACTATATCAATGACAACAACAACAAATGCTGCAGAGACAAATTCTTCCTTGACGAGTTGCATTAGTGAGGTGGGTACAATTCGGACATCCAGTTCTAGGTTCGATCCACCCAGAAACCTCTCCCTAGTGGATAAAATGAGGTATTTTTTTTGTTTTCAAGATTTTTCCAGGTCATCATTTATGCAAATCTGTCAGTGCCTAAACCATCTGTTTGTGTATATGCACGCAGAACATCAAATATGCACATTAAAAGACTCTGTAAGTCATATCAGTGTCTGCAGGCAAACGCAAACATGAAAACACCTAGCATGCACCTAAGATGGAATTCACAGACTGTGCAGCAACATATCCTCTGCACAGCATGGACAAAACAGTCTGCATACATGCATCCAAAATGAAAACTAGATCGTTAAAAAAAAACATTGTAATAAATTCTCACAATACAAATGATCACTGGACGTATGTGTCAACTATTTGCTCATCATTATGTACCACTTCCCTCCCCTTCCACCATTTATACCTTGAAGGACTGACAAATGGAAACATGACAAATATAAGCCATTCATACCATGTTAATGATGAATTTGATTGAAAGCTGAACAGACATTACATGTTCTCTTAACTCACAACTGTACAAAATGAAACTAGCAGTCCACAACATGTTTAAAATTGTTATTGTCATTTTTGTTTAAAGCCCAGACATCTGAGTAGAATGGACCAGCAAGACACAAAATGACAGGAAGGAATGACAGAAAGCAAAGGAACAAACAGGAAGAAATGACAGAAAGCAAAAGAACAAGGCGGAGAGACAGTGAACTGGAAATTTCTAGCACAGAATTTCCAGAAGCTGGGGATACTACTTATACTGAAAGAGTCCCCAGCATCCCCATGGGGGAAAGGGTTAAAATGACACACACAAAAAACAATCACAGACTACTATAATAACACAAGCCAAAGTTAAAGGTACTATCAAATTCAAGGGAAGTAAGCACGTTTCCTTAAACTCATTTCTCTGAGCTAATTCACAGTGATAAAAATGCCTTGAACGTTCATTTACTTGTTTACCTCTACAATTTCAGGTGTCTGGGCATGGATCAGGTGTTTGGGACCAGGTGGGCTGTATCCAGTTCATAGCCAAAGGCCATCTCAAACAACAGGTGGCCTGGAATTGAACATAGAGTAACATATTCTGTAGGCAAACATTATTTTTTCTAACCCTTTGACTCACACACCCTATCCAAACAAGGAAGGAATTCTTCCTTTTTTAACAGAAGTTCGTTTTCATTTGTTTGTTTCTTTTTTAATTTTGTTGTTTGTTTTTTCAGAGAAAAGAATTTCTGGTAAAAAAAAAAAAAGTGGTGAAAATACCAAGTCAATTGACAAACATGCATGATACCCGAAAATAAGCACTGTAGGTCTATGGGTACACGTGTTCACTGAGTTCATCCTAATCCAAGAAACATCTTGAGAAAGGCAAAAGTAATTTGTGCTTCCTCTTATCAGTTCTGCAAAATCTGTGTGTGTTTTCCATATGTGAATGGTTTATTCAATATTGTGTGTACTGTTAACTGAGAATGATTCACATTCTCATTCAATCAGATCTGAAAACAAAGTTTTTTAGCTGCTTTCAAACCCTTTATTCAAGCACCAAATTGCTTCAGAATACACTGATTTTCATGTACGTCTGAAAAAAATTATTGAGAGAGCTTGCCCCCAGATCTCTTTACTTTTCTTTTCTTTTTTTTTTTTTTTTTTTTTTTTTGTCAGTTCGCCCATTTTGCACCTCTGTTTAAATGTTGCTGCTTTATGATATATTACAGATATTAATGTTGGCAGTCAAAAGTCTCAAACCATAACTCATTAACTGTAAGATTATTTCCCCTGAAGTCGAATACAGAACAGCAAAGAACAATATCTGCAGATGACATACATCATCTTTAGACTGCTACTACGACTACTACTACTACTACTACTAACAAAAATAACAATAACAGCTACTGTTACTGTTAGCTTTGTTTAAAGCCCAGCCAACTGCATCAAGCCATATCAAAGTTAAAATCATTTCAATACATACATAATACTTCAACAGGGAAAGAAAGGAAAAGAAAATTAAGCACACTTATCAATGCATTCACGCACATAATCCAAGGAGATGCCCCTGGTGTTGACCACTACGTCCAATTTATCACACAGGGGATTTAAAAAACATACCTGAATACAAATTTAAACATAACTAAGGACACTAAAACATAAATAAAAATGAGCCTAAATTATCTAAAATTGCTTCTGCATGTCTCATTTCCCTAGAGCCAAAATGCACTTACCACTTGTACTCAATTATCAAACCTAATACAAAGTGTGTAAGATTTTATCGAACACATACAGGTGAGAGGACCAGCATGGCAGAAAATGATAGGAAAAAATGACAGAAAGCAAAGAAGGAAGAAAAAAAAGAGAGTGACAGAAAAGAGGAAATTTCTACCACAGAATTTCTAGAAGGTGGTGATACTATTTATACTGAAAGAGCCCCTGGCATCCCCACAGGGAGAATCTATCACACTTACACAGACACATCAGAACACATATTAAATAAACATGTACAAGTGAATATACAGCCATAAAGTCCTACCATATATACAAATATTTTCATGATCTTAAACAGATTATAACATAATCATACAGATTATAACGTGGAACGTTTTCCTTCAATTCTTGACAAAATAATGTAAATGAATTTATCATGAAATACTACATTACTCCCACACCCTATCCACCAACTGCAAAACCTTAACCATTTGACTCCCTCATCCTATGTCCCAGGTTGACTCCCTCACCCTATGCACCAGCTCAACTCCCTTACCCTATGCACCAGCGTTTGCAGGGATAAGTTTTTGTTTTGCTAGCATGGTTGACAATGCAGGATGCTGGTGGAAGGTTGCGGGAGATAAAGGGTTAACTGACAAAACTAGAAAGTGTAGAAGGCTGCGCCTTTTTCAATAACACAAGAATCTGTTTCTTCAAGTGCTCAAACATGTCAGTTTTAAAATTCTGCAAAATTACACCAGATAAGAGTGGCTTTTATGTCAAAAAGCAGCTTTTTTTTTTCAAGATGGACAGTAAAATATTTAAAAAATGTTGAAACACACACACACACAAAACACCATCTTACCAAAAGCCAATGAATCCACAGCGTCTTTGTTGGCTTCTTTCAGTTTCTTTTTGATCAAGGGTAGCACTCTCGAGGTGTTACCCAGAAAGGCATTCTCATATCCTGCCAGTCTGTAGTGCACATTCTGTTATCAGTGTATGTATAACAAAAATTGGACAACAACAACAGCAGCAGCAGCATAAACTTCAACAACGACGATAATACTATAGCAACAAAGAGATAACAGTATTCATTATATAGACATACAAATGTAAACTATTGTGTATGCATATGAACTGAATGTTTTTCTTATTATGTGATTGCAATTACACTTTGCTATTCTGTTTTGTATTTGTCTGTATTACATTTTGGAAATGAATTTGAGAAATTTGGGGAAAAAAAATAGCAGCAACAAGGACAACAACAACCAATCGATGATCAGGATAATAACTACCACAACCATGACTTAAACAATAGAAATAATGATGATGACAATAATAATAATAATATCAACAACAACAACAACAGCATCAACAACAACAATAATAATATATTGAAAGAAAAAAAATAATGATGATGATGACGAAAATCATTCCAATCAATAACAATGACATAACCTGAAAAAAAAAATAGCCTAAATAACAAACAAATCAGCTGTATGTATACTTGCACAAGTGTACAGTTCTATTTGTTTATCTATTTATTTGTTCATTTATTATGAAATGTAAACATGACTACACCCTTCTTAAAAATCAAAATTAATTTGAACACACTGTGAACTTTAATATATTAAACTCTCTCTCTTTTTCTCTCTCTCTTGCTCTCTCTCTCTCTCTCTTTCATGCTTATGGTACAAGCCTTGTAAGAATACAAATCTACTTTGTGCTTTCTTGTTTAATGGTATTAAGGACCTGCATGCTCCATCGTGAATCATAATGTTGCCAGAGTGGACACTACCATGGGCAGGGAACCCCTTCTCTTCCAAGTACAGCAAAGCCTGAAGAAAAAGGGGGAAAAACTCAAGGTGAGCACTTCAACCTTTTGTTCATTCTCATTGTTATTTTTGTTTAAAGCTCAGTCAACTGTGCAGAGCCATATCAGGCCTATAACCATTTTAATATAAACACTTCAACAGGGAAAAAAGAAAAAGAAAACAAAGTACACGTATGAAAGCATTCACACACACAATCTAAGGAGACGCCCCTGGTGTCAGCCACTCCATCCAATTTATCACACAGGGGATTTAGAAAACATACCCAAATACAAATTTGAAAATAACTAAGGACATTAAAACATATATATATATAAAACAGGCCTAAATTATCTGAAATAGCTTCCACATATCTCATTTCCCTAGAGCCAAAAATCCACAATACATGTACCCAATTATCAATCCTAAGAGAAAGTCTGTAAGACTTTATCGAACACACACAAAAAAAGTAATACAGATGAATGGACCAGCAAGGCAGAAATTGATAGGAAGAAATACCAGAAAGCAAAGGAATAAGGAGAAAAAAAAACAGTGACAGAAAAGAGGAAATTTCTAGCAGAGAATTTTCAAAAAGTGGGATACTATTTATACTGAAAGAGCCCCTGGCATCCCCATGGGGGTTCTGGTTCATTCATACCTCTATCAAGACAACAGACAAAACATGACTATTCCCATGACATGCTGATACAAAAATAAGATACAAAACCCATATGCAGGGTAGGACCTCAGGACCTGGCCAGCTCACAGGGTTTATATGCAGGCCTAAGGCTTGTGCCATGATTATTTTGGATCTTCTCCATCACATGGCATCAGTGGCTTACCAACACACAGGGTTTATATGCAGGCCTAAGGCTTTGTGCCATGTCATCATTTTGGATCTTCTTCCATCACATGGCATCAGTGGCTTACCAACACAGGGTTTATATGCAGGCCTAAGGCTTGTGCCATGATCATTTTGGATCTTCTCCATCACACGGCATCAGTGGCTTACCAACACAGGGTTTATATGCAGGCCTAAGGCTTGTGCCATGATCATTTTGGATCTTCTCCATCACACGGCACCAGTGGCATCAGTACATATAGAATTTATTTTGAATGTGGAGATACTATCTTGGAAAACTGAAACTGAAACCGAAAAACAGAAAGACATACAAAGTAACTACATAAAGAACTGTTTCAAGAGATGTTAAGAACAAAGCATGAAGATTGTTTTCTTGATTTTAGCATTATCTACTGCAGTCTTCTTGTAGTTCTCTTGCAAGAAAGTTCACCTCATGAGAGACCAAGAATGAGACTGGTGTGGATGAACACTAATTCTGTATCTTATGAATACATTAACCCTTTGACTCCCTCATCCTATCTGCCCGCATCCTGTATCATCAGCCATGAAAACAAAGCAAAAACTTAACCCTCTGACTTACTAGGAAGCTGGTGGATAGGGTGAGGGAGTCAAAAGGGTTAAGTTTTGGGGGCTTATGGACAGGCTGTGGAAGTGAACAGGTGAACAAACTATGACATAATCAATTAGGTGATGCAATGGGCAAAAAAAATAGCAGCATTGAAAAAGATGAAACCAGGAAAAGCCCCAGGACCAGACAACATTACTACAGAGATGACTGAAGCCCCGGAGGAATTTGGTATAAAAAAAAATAACAGTCCTCTTAAACGAAATTTACGACCCTGGAAAAAATCCCCAAAGACTTGTCAAAATCAATTTTCATTGCACTTCCAAAGAAGACAGGGGCTATAGAATGCGAACTCCATCGCACAATCAGTTTGATGAGTCATGTAACCAAGATCCTATTAAGAATAATCATGATGAGGACAAGGAATAGAATCAAAAGAGAAACAGCAGAGGAACAATGTGGATTTGTGGAAGGGAAAGGAACTATCAATGCCATATACATCCTAAGAACTATCATAGAGAGGTCAATTGAGGTGAACAAGGATTTATATTTATGCTTTGTAGACTATACAAAGGCTTTCGATAAGGTAAGACATGAAGAATTGATTTTGTCACCAGATCTGTTTTCACTTTACAGTGAAAACATCATGAGAAACCTAGAGGAAGACCATGGATTAAAGGTTGGAGAAAAAATGATAAACAACATTCGATACGCAGATGACACCGTGCTAATTGCAGAAAGTGAAAGGGACCTACAAAACCTTGTGAATATACTTGAAATAGAAAGCAAAGGTAAGGGGTTGGAACTAAACAGCAGGAAGACTGAAGTCAAGGTGATCAGTAAAAAACATGAAATCCCCTCATGCAAAATAACAGCAAAGAGCACAACCTTCAGACAGGTTGATAATTTTAAATACCTGGGAACGATCATTTCATCAGTCGGCAGATGCACATCAGAAATAGCCAGCAGAATCGGCCAAGCCAAAACAGCATTCAAGAAGATGGAAAGCATTCTTACAAACAAATACTTATCAATTAACATCAGGAAGAGAGTTCTTGAATGTTAAATAGAACCAATACTGTTGTACAGTTGCGAGGCATGGACAGTCAACAAGCAAAGCCAGAACAAGATTGAGGCAGCTGAGATGTGGTTTCTAAGAAGGATGTTGAGAGTTCCACGGATAGCAAAGAAAACAAACGAGACAGTCTTGATGGAGGCAGACACAAGTAGATCATTCATAAGGAAGATTAGGAAAAGGCAGGCAACATTCATAGGCCGTTTTGTGAGGAAAGGGGAATTGGAACACCTGGTCACAACAGGAAAGCTGGAGGGAAGGAGAGCACCGGGTAGACCCAGGGAGAAGATACTAGACGGACTTGCAGAGTGGCTGAAGACAGGGAGGGTGGAAGAGATGCTTGAGGCAACAAGAGATAGAGACAAATGGAAGTCCATAATCGCCAACCCCATGCGGCAAGGCACCTGATGATGATGATGATGATGATGATGATGATGATGATGATGATGATGATGAAAGGGCAAAATAAGTGGTACTAAGAACCAGACAACAGACAGTAAGTACATTTTTCAACTACAACAGTGCTTCTTTTCTACAACCTTGTACAACAAATGACATGACAAATAAATCATTTAAAAGACTTGAGTTTCAGTTGCAAAAATTTTGAATAGTCTTGTAGCTGTATAAAGTTTGCCTTCACACTCACACATAGTTAGACAGAAAGTTTAAAGTACATTTTATATTATAAAAAAAAGAAAAGAAATTAAAAGGAAAGAATGAAAAGAAAAGAAATGAAAAGGAAAGAATGACAGAAAACCACAGATCGAAAACACCAGATGACTAAGAAATCAAAGCCTACCACCAGCACTTGGCGCCCAAACAACTGCACTTGTGCCAGGTTCAGACCCCGCCGTTTCTGACTGTATTTGTTGAACCAGCTGTCCTGGAAACGGGCCTGGTAGATGTAGTCTTTGAGGGAACCACGGATACTGATGGGCTGAACCACAATGATGTACTTCTGCTCCAGAGCAAAGTCAAAGTCCGTGATGGGAAAGATGTATGGGTGCTGTAAATGAAAAATGACGCAATTGTTAAAAGTTAACGTAAAACTGTAAAAAAGTATATTCATCATCATCATCATCATCATCATCATTGAATTTACTTTCAAATCACAAACTTTCCACACTGTATCCCCCACCTGTCTTCGCCCCCTCAGTTTGTGTGTGCTTTGTGCCTTGGAGGTTTCATCGTTGTTGGTGATTGCTTGGGTGAATAATGAGAGTGCATGCCCTGATTTGATTCTTGAATGAAGATTTGGTGCCTTATAAATGTAATTATTCTTAATTACATGTACTTATTATTATCATTATTAGTAGTATTACTACTACTACCACTAGTAGTAGTAGTAAGTAGTAGTAGTAGTAGTAGTAGAAGTAGTAATAGTAAAAGTAGTAGTAGTATAGAAATGATCTTTGCTGTTTCATATCCTGTTTTCTGAATGTCATTTGATATTGGCAGGTTTGCTTTTGCAAAATCCACCACTGAACCAGCAGCCACAATCAAATAAAAGGAGAATCAACCAGCCAGGCAACCATTTAATCCATCTGAAAAGATATTATTATTATTACTATTATTATTATCATTACTTTATTATTATTGTTGTTGTTGTATTTATAATTATTATCATTATTATTATTATATTATTATTATTATAATCATTAGTATTGTTGTTATTATCATCATCATCATCATTATTATCATTATCATTATTATCATTACTTTATTATTATTGTTGCTGTTGTTGTTGCTGCTGCTGTTGTTGTTGTTGTCTTTATTACTATCATCATCATCATCATTATTATGACTACTATCATGACTATTATTATGATTATTATTATGATTATTATTTTCTTTTTAACACAGTGGAGTTACCACACAAAACTCAGGCTATTCTCCCCTTTGGGAGCATGCTGCAGCATTGCAGCACCACCTGTCTTTTTGTTTTAACCAAGATTTCAGAAAGGTATGAAGGCTAATTGACCTTCATTGGGAGGGACCTGGGAAATCGACATCTCTCCAATGTTTCATACCATGGCAGCCATACGTGTGCCCTGTTACTCATGATTTTCAACTGCCGTGCGATCTTAAGTGTGCACAGGTCAAAAGGCACAGGTGTCTGACTTGTTTTTCATTCCCTTCATTTCAGTTCACTATAGCCAAGAGCATTAGCAACAAAGGGTTAATCTTTCTGCCACTTTCAGTGACTTGAGTCTATCACAGTAGTTCACAGCAGAGTGTAGTGTACACACCATCAGACAACATGGACACACCATCAAACAACATGGACACACCATCAGACAACATGTACACACCATCAGACAACATGGACACACCATCAAACAACATGTACACACCATCAAACAACATGGACACACCATCAGACAACATGTACACACCATCAAACAACATGGACACACCATCAAACAACATGTCACACACCATCAGACATGTACACACCATCAGACAACATGTACACACCATCAAACAACATGGACACACCATCAAACAACATGGACACACCATCACACAACATGCACACACCATCAAACAACATGTACACACCATCAGACAACATGTACACACCATCAAACAACATGGACACACCATCAGACAACATGGACAACCATCACACATGGACACACCATCAACAACATGCACACACCATCAGACAACACAGACACACCATCAGACAACATGCACACACCATCAGACAACATGGACACACCATCAGACAACATGCACACACCATCAGACAACATGCACACACCATCACACAACATGGACACACCATCACACAACATGGACACACCATCACACAACATGCACACACCATCAGTCAACATGGACACACCATCAGACAACATGGACACACCATCAGACAACATGGACACACCATCAGACAACATGCACACACCATCAGACAACACAGACACACCATCACACAACATGCACACACCATCAGTCAACATGGACACATCATCACACAACATGGACACACCATCAGACAACATAGACACACCATCAGACAACATGCACACACATCCATCACCATCACACACATGCACACACCATCAGACAACATGGACACACCATCACACAACATAGACACACCATCAGACAACATGGACACACCATCAGAACATGGACACACCATCAGACAACATAGACACACCATCAGACAACATGGACACACCATCAGACAACATGGACACACCATCAGACAACATGGACACCATCAGACAACTGAAGTCACAACATGGACACACCATCAGACAACTGAAGTCACAACATGGACACACCATCAGACAACATGGACACACCATCAGACAACTGAAGTCACAACATGGACACACCATCAGACAACTGAAGTCACAACATGGACATACCATCAGACAACATGGACACACCATCAGACAACATGGACACACCATCAGACAACTGAAGTCCAAATACACACATGACATAACCATCCACACAACATGGACACACCATCAGACAACTGAAGTCACAACATGGACATACCATCAGACAACATGGACACACCATCAGACAACTGAAGGCACAACATAGACACATCATCAGACAACTGGAGGCAAACTTCAGTCAACATGGACAATGTAAATTTCATGTCTGGATAATCACACTTAGGCAGCTGTGTTTGTGCTCACAGTTTTTTTGTTCTTGTTTTTGTTTTTTGCTTTTTTTGTTTGTTTGCTTAGGTCCCATTTTCTATGCAACTTAATAACCACAGAAGCTGGGGCAGTTTTTACAATGCTATGAGGATGGTGACAATAATGATGATAATCCTGATGCTATGGAGTTCCGTACTGGTCTAAAAGTATGTGACAGGGCTGTACTTTACGCTTACTGTCATAAAAATATATCCTGGCCTCAACTTGGCCTGACAGGCACAGACACCTGAAGTGTTGGCTAGGAGATCTGAGCAACATATTTCAATGAATGCAATGGATGAGATTCAACAGTTTGGTTCCAGTCTTCCAAATGAGCCTACAGCATACTCAACTCTAGATAAGAGCCTACAGCATACTCAACTCTAGGTCAGAGCCTACAGCATACTCAACTCTATGTCAGAGCCTACAGAAACCCATGTACCTACAATACTAATTAGTCAGAGCCTACAGCATACTCAACTCTAGGTCAGAGCCTACAGCATACTCAACTCTAGGTCAGAGCCTACAGCATACTCAACTCTAGGTCAGAGCCTACAGCATACTCAACTCTAGTCAGAGCCTACAGCATACTCAACTCTAGGTCAGAGCCTACAGCATACTCAACTCTAGGTCAGAGCCTACAGCATACTCAACTCTAGGTCAGAGCCTACAGCATACTCAACTCTAGGTCACAGAACCCTATCAGCACATACTCAACTCTAGGTCAGAGCCAGTTAGGGCTGAAATAAAAAATCCAATGATTTTGAGAGAACTGATTGAGGGGTGGGAGAAGGAGGGGGATTCAAACCCACAACCTTCCACTCAGTGGTCTGCTGCACTAACCATTGCAACAGGATGACTGGTTGTTTTGCTGTAACAGGATGACTGGTTGTTTTGCTGTAACAGGATGACTGGTTGTTTTGCTGTAACAGGATGACTGGTTGTTTTCTGCATGAGGCATGAACAAGACTGCAGAAGGTATGACAGTGTAAGTGTAGCTACTCTGGCTGAAGTCATCCACGGGATATAAAAAACATAACTGAATACAAATTTAAACATAACTAAGGACACTGAAACATGTATAAAAACAGGACTACATTACCTAAAATTGTTCCACACATCTCATTTCCCTACAGCCCCAAACACACTTAATACAACTACCCAATTATCAGCCCTAAGGAAATGTACGTAAGACCTTATCAAACACATACAGGTGAACGGACCCGCAAGGCAAAAAATGATAAAAGAAATGACAGAAAGCAAAGAAAGACAAAAAAACAAAGGGAAAGAGGAAATTCTAGCACAGAATGTCCAGAAGGTGGGGATACTATTTATACTGAAAGAGCTCCCAGCATCCCCACAGGGGGTTCATTCTGTCCTAACTGTGATTAGCTTTTTACTTTGTCTACAAATGCCAACTGGGTGAAGGTCTGTGCCTGGTTTATTTTATGATTGTTTTACAATTTTCCATCTGTGCACAAATACAAATAATACCTGCAGCAGGCAAAAGAGATCCTTCAAAGTTTTACAGGTGCCGCGGGAGAAGGGCAGAACCATCTTGGGATTGTAGGGGATGATGTTCAACATGCGATCTGTCTGAGTCTTGTTGTCACGCACACGGAACCAGTGCTTGTCGATGCGACTCCCTACACACATACACACACGCATGAATTCACAACATGAAACAGCAAGTAAACCACATCTAGCAACAACCACAACTTTACTATATACAGAGAGACTATACATTAATTCAGGTCTAATACTATAAAATGGAAACCAAAACATATACAAAAGACAAAGAAATAAGCAAAATGAAGTTGTCTGATAATATGGGCTTTCATGTGGATGATCAACGTTTAATGATGTCCAATAAACATATTTTACCCATTCATATTCAGACATTCTGAAATCAATATTCTGTAAGTTGTAACAAATATATATATCTATATTACACACTTGTATTCACATATTTTGAAATCAATACTCTATCTGATGTAAAGAATGACAATAGATATATAATCAATTATCACACCTTGAAATAGTTTAATCACACCAAGAAAATAAGAGATACAGTGACAGAGTCCATAATACCACTTACCTAGGTCCATGAGCTGTGTAATGTTGCTGTAGGTAGGGTGACTCCTCAGGTAATACTGACACTTCAGGTAGGCAGAATCTGAACGGAAAACACACACAAACACATGCATACACACACAAACACATGCATACACACACAACACACACACACAACACACATATGTACACACATGTACACACACACATATGTACACACATGTACACACACACATGTATCACACACACACACACAATGTACACATACACACAACACACACACACACAACCACACACACACACACACACACACACACACACACACACACACACACACACACACACCACACACACAGACACACCACACACACACACAACACACACACAGACACAACACACACACACACACACAAAAACAAACACGACACACACACACACACAACACACACACACACACACACATACAACACACACACACACAACACACACAACACAACACACACACACAGCACACAAAAAACAGACACAACACACACACACACACACACACAACACACACACAACAAAGTAGTAGCAGTGGCTTGCTGATATTG
The DNA here is from genome assembly GCA_030674185.1 of Monoplex corrugatus. Taxonomy (NCBI): domain Eukaryota; kingdom Metazoa; phylum Mollusca; class Gastropoda; order Littorinimorpha; family Ranellidae; genus Monoplex; species Monoplex corrugatus. The sequence continues at coordinate 77,087,036 of JAPXFY010000018.1, forward strand.
TCATCACTACTGTCATTACTGTTACTGTTGCTGCTACTTTTTTCTTTTCCTGTTTTCTTTCTTTTCATTTGTTTAAGTGTAAATCATCATCATAATGACAATGTTAACATACATGTATGACAATGATGACAAAGAGGGAGAGAGAGAGAGAGAGAGAGGGAGAGAGAGAGAGAGGGAGAGAGAGAGAGAGGGAGAGAGAGAGGGATGGAGGGAGGGAGAGGAAGGGAGGGAGGGACAGAGAAAGAGTGAGAGAGACAGACAGACACAGACAGACAGAGAGAGACTGAGAGAGAGAGAGAGAGAGAGAGAGAAAAAGAGACAGACATAAAGAGAGAGAGAGAGAGAGAGAGAGAGAGAGAGAGAGAGAGAGAGAGAGAGAGAGAGAGAGCAAGACACTGTACTTCAAAAAGAGTAAATGGATGTGTCCACATCTCCAAGAAAGACAACCCTGCTTTCCCTCTTTCAGGCTTGAAAACATAATCTGAATATATTCTTCATAAATTTGCCAGTCACGATATAACTGGTCAGTGTAATCCTTGTGGATTATGTAGATGTTATGGTGAATGTAACAGCCATGCCATATTCAAATTGAAATATACATATGATACATTGTATCTTGCCTCCAAGCAAACATTACTATTAATTAAGATATGACATGATTAAGTATCTTGCCTCAGGAAAATACTACAACAACTGACTTAACAGTAAACATTGATGCTTACAGACAGATGACGATAAATGAGAAGATTTGACTGAAATTCTGTGTGTGTGTGTGTGTGTGTGTGTGTGTGTGTGTGTGTGTGTGTGTGTGTGTGTGTGTGTGTGTGTGTGTGTGTGTGTGTGTGTGTGTGTGAGAGAGAGAGAGAGAGAGTGTGTGTGTATATGTGCAAGAGAGAAAGAGAGAGAGAGAGAGGGAGAGGGAGAGGGAGGGAGAGGAGAGAGAGAGAGAGAGAGAGAGTGTGTTGTGTGTGTGTGGTGTGTGTGTGTGTGTGTGTGTGTGTGTGTGTGTGTGTGTGTGTGTGTGTGTGTGTGTGTGTGTGTGCATGCTTACTTGCATGCATGAGTTAATGTCTCCATGAGCGTCTGTGAATGCATGCATGTCATCATCATCATCATCAGTCCTGTAGTCTGGTTGACCGTTGGGGCACCACTGAAGATTTTGCAACCAACTTCCTCCACTCCTCACGGTCCTCAGCTTTCCGCAGAATGATGTTCCATTTAAGGCCAGTCCACTCTCTGATATTGTCTTCCCATCTTTTTCTCTGTCTACCTCTTCGTCTCCCTCCCTGAACTGTTCCCTGCAAGACGGTCTTGGCCAGTCCAGATGATAGTGTGACATGCCCGTACCACCTCAGTTTGCGTCTTTTCACTGAAGTCAGGTCTTCATATGGCCCGATGGCGTTTTCGATTCGGGTTTTCACTTCCTTATTGGTTATATGATCTTTGTATGAGATACCAAGGAGTTTGCGGAAGCATCTCATCTCCATTGCCTGTATCCTTCTTTCAATGTCTGCTGTTATGGTCCATGTTTCGCAAGCATACAAAAATACTGACATGACAAGGGAACGCTTCAGTCTGATCTTGGAGCCAATAGCGATATTCTTGTCGTTCCAGATGACTTTTAGCTTGGTCATTGCAGCTGTGGTCTGGGCAATCCTGGAAAGTACTTCAGGCTGTAGGGGGCTCTGGATAGAGGTAGTACCTTTGATGTCTGGCTACTGCACTCTACCTGGTAGGGTGGACGGGCATCACTGGTCCTCGTCCATCCTCTAAATCTCTCACGTGCTGGCTCCAAGCGCCACACCCCGGGACCTCGCCTCAGCAGGCGTGCCAAACCACGTGAGGGGGTGATGTTAACACTGCATCACTGGGCGAATAACTCCACGATGCAGGTTACCGGCCAAGGCGGACGAAGTTCCTCAAGGAACTCAACGGCTATGTGTTCAAGACCAAGGCGAACCACCTAGATGGAGGACGTCGGCTGTGGTCTGGCATGGAGAGGAATGGGCTCCGCCATGCGACATTGCCCAAGACACACTAAATGAAGATTACAACCGCATGCATGTATGTGCATACATATTTGCTTGTTTGTAAGTGAATGAGTGACAGAAGAAAATTCAGTACAGAAAAACAAAGGTTGCCAATCACATTTCTTACTGGTTTCCCACCTCATTTTCATTCTCACTGCACACACACACACACACACACACACACACATACACACACACACACACACACACACACACACACACACACAACACACACACACACACACACACACACACATGCAAACACACAAAAACAATAACACACACATACACACTAACACACACTAACACACACACACGCACACGCGCCAACACACACACACATACACACACACACAAACACTTCTTCTTCTTCTGTTGTGTGGCCACAATCAACATGCTGATTATTTTGCCACAGAATAGGGGGTTTCCAAAAACCGGCTGCCGACTAAAAAAAAACAACAACAAAAACACATTTGTTCCTCACATTTACACATTCCCTGCCCACTAACTGGATCAGAGAAGTGACGGGTAGGCATCCTAATGACGGCCCCCGGCATCCCCCACTGCAGCGGCCCTCCTACCAGCATACCCCCTACCCACTACCTACCTGACCAAGCACTCTCACATTCATACAGGACAGTTTGGGTTTGTGTTTGTTTGAGCTTACTCCTGAAGTTTCGCAGCAGCAAGACTGTCAACAGTGTCAGCACTGAGGTAGGAGTGACTCTGTTTTTGAAAACTGTCAGGGGAGTATGCCTCTACACTGTGTGCTGGGAGTTCATCCCACTCACAGATGGCTCGGAGGAAGAATGAGAAGAGCCTGTATAGCTTTTATGGTCCACAAAGCGTTTGAACTGCTGGTCATGTGATCTTCTGTCTCTTACTATGGGTTTTTCCAGGACACTTTTGTTGACCTGCACCAGATTATTGTGGATTTTGTACAACATGGTGACCCTTGACGCTTGGTGTCGCTTTTGGAGAGACGGCCACTTGAGCTTTTCAAGCATTTCTGTTACACTTGCATGCCAATATTAACGGTTTAGGACGAATCTAGGTGCCCTTTTCTGGATGTTTTCCATTTTCTTGATGCAGCCTATCTGGTGGGGGTCCCATACTGAGCTGGAGTACTCTAACAAAGGTCTAACGAAGGTTAGGTACGCCTTTTCTCTCAGCTCTTTGGAAGCAACTTTCTGATTACATCTCAAGAATCTGAGGGTTTTGCTTTCTTTGTGATGATGTCAATGTGTTCCGCTCACTCTAGATCTGTCCTCAAAGTAACCCCCAGGTACGACGCTGATTGTACTGTTGCTAGCGTGTGTCCGTGCCCACTCTAGATCTGTCCTCAAAGTAACCCCCAGGTACGACGCTGATTGTACTGTTGCTAGCGTGTGTCCGTGCCCACTCTAGATCTGTCCTCAAAGTAACCCCCAGGTACGACGCTGATTGTACTGTTGCTAGCGTGTGTCCATGCCCACTCTAGATCTGTCCTCAAAGTAACCCCCAGGTACGACACTGATTGTACTGTTGCTAGCGTGTGTCCGTGCCCACTCTAAATCTGTCCTCAAAGTAACCCCCTGGTATGACACTGATTGTACTGTTGCTAGCGTGTGTCCGTGTATCTGGTATTTATCGCTGATGGTACTTTTGCAGCGAGTGACCCTTAGCGTAGCACATTTCCCTGGGTTGAAGGCCATCTCCAATTTCTGTTCCCAGACCTGGAGACGTTCCAGATCTTCTTGTAGGTGGGCATGATCTTCTTGTAGTGGGCATGATCTTCTTGGACACTATTGTGTGGTAGATGGCGGTGTCGTCTGCAAACATTCTTGTCTTTGAGGTCAGTTTCTCGAGAAGATCATGAATAAAGACCAGGAAGAGACATGGTCCAAGACATGGTCCAAGGACCGACCCCTGCGGAACTCCTGACTTGACACACACACACACAGAGGAAGGATAAACACTACAATAGAGAAAAGAAAAATATGAAAGGCTGTGCAATGAGTCAACAATGATGAAAAAACAAAAATGAAAACAAAACAAAACAAAAGAAAACAAAAACAGAAAGGACATACCTCGAACTTCTTCCCTTCTCTGCTGCTGTTC
>JAPXFY010000018.1:77096165-77116165 GCA_030674185.1 Monoplex corrugatus
TTTTAAGTATGGTTATACTTCATATAGTCAGTCTGGTGGTATGGATGGTGGCTTTTAAGTATGGTTATACTTCATATAGTCAGTCTGGTAAGTATGGATGGTGGCTTTTAAGTATGGTTATACTTCATATTCATGATATAGTCAGTCTGGTGGTATGGATGGTGGCTTTTAAGTATGGTTATACTTCTTATAGTCAGTCTGGTGGTATGGATGGTGGCTTTTAAGTATGGTTATACTTCATATAGTCAGTCTGGTAAGTATGGATGGTGGCTTTTAAGTATGGTTATACTTCATATAGTCAGTCTGGTAAGTATGGATGGTGGCTTTTAAGTATGGTTATACTTCATATAGTCAGTCTGGTAAGTATGGATGGTGGCTTTTAAGTATGGTTATACTTTATATAGTCAGTCTGGTAAGTATGGATGGTGGCTTTTAAGTATGGTTATACTTCATATAGTCAGTCTGGTAAGTATGGATGGTGGCTTTTAAGTATGGTTATACTTCATATTCATATAGTCAGTCTGGTGGTATGGATGGTGGCTTTTAAGTATGGTTATACTTCATATTCATATAGTCAGTCTGGTGGTATGGATGGTGGCTTTTAAGTATGGTTATACTTCATATAGTCAGTCTGGTGGTATGGATGGTGGCTTTTAAGTATGGTTATACTTCATATTCATATAGTCAGTCTGGTGGTATGGATGGTGGCTTTTAAGAATGGTTATACTTCATATAGTCAGTCTGGTGGTATGGATGAAGGCTGTGGCTTTCCACAAGTTGTATTTGTTGCCCCAGAGCTGATTTTCCAGAGTTTCTCCATTTGGCTACGGGTCATTCCTTTTATTTCTGAACAGTAGGCAAAACTGCACAGCATGCTCTGCAGACTGTAGTGCTGTCTGGCATGGACAATTACACAAGTGGGATAGCTCCATTTGGCACATATGCTGAAGTAGGCAGCAGTGTCCAGTCCTCAGGTGGAAGATTGTGGTTTGCTGTTGCCACTCATCGTAATGGATAGGATTATGAAATATATCTGTTATGTTCAAGGTGGAAGTTTCTTTTTATGATGGTCTTTGCCTGTCAAAAGGACATGGGGTGTTGCTGCTGTTGTAGTCTGCTTCCTGCCTTTGCCAGAAAGCCTACCTGCTTATTTCCATAGATTTCACAGTGGGCAGGAACCCACTGCATCAGTAACTATTACATCAACCAAAACGTGACCAATCAATTCATTAACTATTATATCAATCAAAATATGACTAATCAATTCATTAATTATTATATTAATCAAAACATGATTAATCAATTCATTAACTATTATATTAATCAAAACATGACTAATCAATTCATTAACTATTATAATATTATATCAATCAAAACATGACTTACCAATTCATTAACTATTATATTAATCAAAACATGACTTACCAATTCATTAGCTATTACATCAATCAAAACATGACTTATCAATTCATTAACTATTACATCAATCAAAACATGACTAATCAATTCATTAACTATTACATCAATCAAAACATGACTTATCAATTCATTAACTATTACATCAATCAAAAGATTACTAAACAGTTCACTATTACATCAATCAAAACATGACTAAACAGTTTATTGTTACATCAAATCAATCAAAAGATTACTAAACAGTTCACTGACTATTACATCAATCAAAAGATTACTAAACAGTTCACTGACTATTACATCAATCAAAAGATTACTAAACAGTTCACTGACTATTACATCAATCAAAAGATTACTAAACAGTTCACTGACTATTACATCAATCAAAACATGACTAAACAGTTCATTAACTGTTACATTATCAATTACTGTTATTGTTACTGTTATTTTCTTTTAAACTTTAAGCCCAGCCGACTGTGTACAGCCATATCAGGGCTATAACTGTTTCAAAACATACAATACTTCAACAGAAAAAAAAAAAGAAGAAGAAAATTAAAAACACATATCAATGCATTCACACACATAACCTAGGGAGATGCTCCTGGCATTGGATTGATCACTCTGTCCAATTTATCACATAGGGGATTTAAAAACACACCTGAATACAAAGTTAAACATAACTAAGGACACTAAAACATATATATATATATATATATATATATATACACATATATGAAAACATGCCTAAATTACCTAAAACTGTTTCCGCATGCCTCATTTCCCTAGAGCCAAAAATGCACTTAATACATGTACCCAATTATCAATTCAAAGAGACAGTACATAAGGCTTTGTGAAAGTTTATTGAAACATACAGGTGAACGGATCAGCCAGGCAGAAATTGATAGGAAGAAATGACAGAGAAGTCAGAACAAAGGATGAAGAAAGAAAGAAACAAAGAGTGTGACAGAAAAGAGAAAATTTCTAGCGCAGAAAACAACCGCTGACAAACTAACTTAATAAAGCAATCAATCACTGAATCAGTTACATTAAAATGAGGGGGAAATGGTTAGAGGTCATGAATTAATTGAAGAATATGGTGGTTGAATAAATTACTACCAAAAAACCAGTTAAATTCCCCAAGCAAAAAAATTCATCAGTGTGTAGTCTGTAATATCTAGACTTGTGAGTTTGCTAGTTTGCCTCTATTCTGAGGGAATCCTCAGCCCGCAGAAGATGTTATCATCAAAACACAACAGGGCGTATGTTAGTTAACTTGTGAATTTGGTGACAGATGATGCAAATTTCATGGAACAGGTGCAAATTTCATGCAATCAATCAAACATATATTGACCTGCTTTATTTTCTTGCAGTTTCTTTCCACCATCCCTGTTTTTCTTTTTACTTAAGTTGTAGAAGACTAGAATATTCGCAGCATGAAATGACATCACGAAAATGTGACATAAATATGCGTATAAGTTATGCCTCTGGCTTTGCCTGTTTTCAAGTTTTATCACGACAACAATGAAATTAATGTAATTAATGTAATTAATGCAACAATGTGTTTCCGATGTTTTGATGCAAACTGAAACACAGCACTGGCATATATTTGTTACCAAGAACAAAAACCTGAAAAGTGAAATAGTGAAATACAGTAGGCAAAACAGTTCAATATATATGTCAGTGTTCTCTCTCTCTCTCTCTCTCTTCATGTTTTTATTCATTTTCATCACTTTCTTCTTTTTCTTTTTACTAGTTTTAGTTCTTCTTCTCATCATCATCATCATTATTATTATTATTATTATTATTATTATTATTATTATTATTATTATTATACATCACAGGTGCCATGTGTATGGTGATCATGGCACAAGCCTTAAGCCTGCACATAACCCCATGAGCTGGCCAGGTCCTGAGGTCCTACCTAGTCTATCTTTTACCTAGTCTATATTTCATACTGGTATTTTATCAGCCTATCATTGGAATAATCTTGGTTACATGTAAGAGGCATGTGTATCTGTGTATAGATTATTTTCAAAAAAGGAACATTACAATACGTAATATAAAGTAAATAGCTTAAATTAATAATTAAAGGTCTGAATCACACAACTAACCATTCTGTATAAACTCGACTTACAAGTAACATGACAGAACCGCCCCCCCCCCCCCCCCCCCCCCCATGGAGGTTCCAATGCAAACTGTGATTAGTGACTAGTTTAAGTTTTCTAATGACAATAGATGCCTTACCAATAAAAAGAAGAAAAAAGAAAAAGAAACGAAACTGTAAAATACTCATTAGAGTCATTACATAATTATTATGTGTAGATCTACTAGATGGTTGTGCCTATGGCATCAACTACAGCAAAATATAAGCTTGGTCATACAAAGTTCATGAACTGTAACTGAGTAAGACTAGCGGTTGGAGTAGGTACACACACACACACACACACACACACACACACACACACACACCACACCACACACACGCACACACACACACACTCTCTCTCTCTCTCTCTCTCGCGCGCGCGCGCGCATACACACACACACAACAAAGAGTTGGAGTAGACAGATGCACGATCACGTGCGCGCGCACACACACCCACACATACCCCCCCCCCCCCCACACACACACACACACAGACTGACAGCCTCCATACCATTTTTACCCGTCTAATATCACTTATATTGAAAAGACGTTAAATCAATTTTTATCAAGGAACGAACGACAGACTAAGACTGACAGACGTCACAGAGAGAGAATCGTTTACTCACGTAAATATGATCTTTGATCCAATCGCCCACATCGGCTTGTTGTGCATCCTTTTCAAATATCATCTTCATAACAGTGTGTCTGCATAAACACAGCTATGATGATAAATATGCAGGCACCAGCATGAAAGAAGCTGACACAACCGACAGAATAGAAAGTCTGTAGCAGACGGCTGTCACATCGCCAGGTCTCGTGACCAATCAAATGATTATGACGATCAAAGTTATTTCCCTTGAATGTGAATTTACACTGCGATTCGGCGAGAAGACACATTGGACAGCGTGTTCTTTCCAAAGACGTTATATATTTTTTAATTTACAGATGAAAAAATTTCATATTTTAATATAGATGTTTTAGATACATTATATTGTAAATTTACGTCTTTGGTTCTTTTTCTTGTTAATGCAAAGCCACCGCCCTGATCATTTAGTTGTGGAGATTAGCGCATGCAGCACCTCAACGTGACGAAGATACACGGGTGACAATTTCACCGTGTACTTATTAAACACGTCATCACATCAACTCGACTTCCATACTGAGTCTTAATTGACATCGAAAGTCAATCCTTACATTTGAATGGGTAGGCAGACTGACACTAAACTTATTGAGGGCGGCACGCGGGCGCATGTATGTGTGTGTGTGTGTGTGTGTGTGTAGAGAGAGAGAGAGAGAGAGAGAGACGATGTAATGATCTGTAAATTGTGGGTATGATTTTATCAGGGATAGGGTCAAATGCTGCTGATTATAACTATCACTGTCATGATGACTCATGATGATAAACTGGTTTGGAATAGACTGGGCTTAGCCTACTGTTGTACGTTAGTGTCAGGACGGATTGCTTCACAGGACGAAGGCGCGCCGCCGTAGCACGGCGCCACCCGTCAAAAACGATATCTTCTGATTTGAGTGTACGTTTCTTTACACATTGAAGTAGATTTTCCATAGAATTTTACCAGCTTTGGACGACTGCAACTTTTTGTTCCCGTAGGTTTTGTTTACGTGTGTGAAATATTAATAACGACGACGACAACAACAACAATAATAATAATAATAATGATAATAATAATGATAATAACAATAATGATAACAGTAATAATAACAACAATGATAACAACATTAGTAATAATGATAATGGTAATAATAATTGTGGAGTAATCTATATGCGGATGAATATAGGTGATTTGCCCAGACACTAATGGCGTCTAGCGTTCCTGTATTGTTTGCCACTGCACATGATAACATGCACTACTGCCGTCACTCAGCAACATCACATGGTGTCAGAAGTGGGATCATCAGGTGGGAGCGTTTTGATTTGAAAAGTAGTTTGGAAAATTTCGTCCTTTGAGCAGAGTTGAATGTTTCAGTCGATGTCAGTCACGTCCACCAGTAGTAGGCCTAGTAGAAGTAGTTTTTTTTGTTTTTTTTGTTTTTTGTTTTTTTGTTTTTGTTTGTGCGTACCCCCCCGTGTGATAGTGTCAGAATAATCAACGTGCTGATTGTGGACACTAAACAACAAGAAACAAGAAACGTCAGTGTCAACTGTAATGTCAGAGAGACTGGCCTAGGGCTAGAATTCATTCAAGTTCTTGCGGAAGAGACAGTGGAACGTTTCCGATCTAAAACACCCACGAACGATTTGATTTTTTTCTTTCAACAGAATTTCAACCACCAAAGAGTGTGGTTGCCACAGAATCACCTAACCTTGCAGTGGATGGCCCTGATCCAACACCTGACCAGAATGGTCCAAAGGAAGATGTCACCTGCCAGCCTCGAGCACCTGAAGCACCACAGCTACGCAGGTCCTGTCGCACGATCAAGCCACCAGATAGACTGAACCTATAATAAGAATGAACAATTACACAGCAGATGTGATTGATAAATGAAAGGACAGTCTACGCTTAAAGTTTGAACTTTGCTCGTTTTTGTTAAAGAAAGAAAACGCGAAGACATTGTATTATATTTCAGTCTTACTCAAATTGCATTTCGGTTTTCGTTGGAAATTGATTTAGAGTTTCAGTTTAATATGCAAAGACATTGTATTGTATTTCAGTCTTACTCAAATTGCATTTCGGGTTTCGTTGGAAATTGATTTAAAGTTTCAGTTTAATGTCCATTTCCACTTGGAAAGGGGGATGTGGAGTAATCTATATGCGGATGAATATAGGTGATTTGCCCAGACACTAATGGCGTCTAGCGTTCCTGTATTGTTTGCCACTGCACATGATAACATGCACTACTGCCGACACTCAGCAACATCACAATAATAATGATAATAATAATAATAATAGTAGGCCTCCCTCGGTCATGGCTGACCATGGACAAAGTACATCCGTTCTAATGTCTAGCTAGATGGGCTGTCTGCTTGGTCCAAACAGCGTCGCCTGTGACTGTAGAGACCAATGCGAGAGAGGTAGTCTCTGTCGCAGCGGTCACATGTGTATGCCGATGCTGGCCTGTTGGCTGTCATCCCTTTTCTGTGAACTCGCTTTTCTGCTGCTGCAGCTGACAGTTTATCCTCACCAATCCGCAGCTGTTTCTTGAGAGTGGTTCTCCAGCTATTGCGGTCGTCTGCGAGGTCCTCCCAGGACTCAGTGTCGATCTCAAGCGCCTTCATGTCACGTTTGCAAACGCCTTTGTATCTCAGCTGTGGGCGGCCAATGTTTCTCTACCCTGTGGCAAGCTCACCATAAAGGATGTCTTTTGGGATGCGACCATCTTCCATGCAGTGAACGTGGCCCATCCAGCGCAGCCGACGCTGTCTCAGCATGGTATGCATGGTTGGGAGGCCAGCGCGGGTCAGGACTTCGGTGTTGGTCACCTTGTCTTGCCAGGAAATGCCGAGTATGCGCCGTAGGGTTCTCAGGTGGAAGGTATTGAGCCTTTTCTCCTGATGAGCATGCGTGGTCCACGCCTCGCTGCCATACAGCAAGGTGCTGAGGACACAGGCGTTGTATACAGCCATCTTTGTCTTCTTGGTCAGCTTGGGATTTGTCCACACCCTTTGTGTGAGGCGGGCTAGTGTTGTGGCTGCCTTCCCGATCCTCTTGTCGATCTCTGTGTCAAGGGAGAAGTTATCGGTGATGGTGGACCCAAGATATATGAATTGATGGACGGCTTCAAGTCGTAATCATCAATGGTGATGGCTGGTGGAGATGTCGTGTCTTGGCCCAGGACGTTTGTCTTCTTAAGACTGATATGGTCAGACCAAAATCTTTGCAGGCCAGGGAGAAGCGGTCCATTAGTGACTGCAAGTCCCGCTGAGTATGGGTCACAACAGCGGCATCGTCGGAAAATAGCATGTCTCTGATGAGGTCTTCACGGACTTTTGTCCTTGCTCTGAGGCGGGCGAGGTTGAAGAACCTGCCGTCTGATCTGGTCCGCAGGTGGATCCCTTCTTGCGCTGTGCTGAACGCATGCCTCAGGAGGAGAGCGAAGAAGATTCCAAAGAGGGTTGGGGCCAGGACGCAGCCTTGTTTCACACCGCTGCGTACATCGAAGGGCTTGGAGAGGTTTCCGTTGAACTGCACTGTCTCATGTTGGAGCCCTGAAAAGGCCATCTCTGCTGACTAGGTCAAAGGCCTTGGTGAGGTCAATGAATGCCACATACAGGGGCATCCGCTGCTCTCTGCACTTCTCCTGGATTTGGCGAAGGGAAAAGACCATGTCTACCGTGGATCTCTCTGCTCGAAAACCACACTGTGATTCCGGGTAGACGCGTTCAGCCAGTTTCTGCAGGCGGACTAGGAGGACCCGAGCGTAGACTTTGCCAACAATGCTGAGGAGCGAGATACCTATGTAGTTGTTGCAGTCGCTCCTATACTAATAATAATTGTAATTGTCATCATCATAACAGTAAACATATAAATGAAATAACAATGACAGCAACAACTGTGAGCAATAACAAGAAAACAACCAAACAAACAAAAACAAAAACAAAAACAAAACACGAACAAACAAGAATCGTTTATGTATACACATTGAAACACACAATCATGCACACACAGATTCATACACCCACACGTGATGCTCATGCACACCTGCAAATGTACAAATAGGCCTACACACAACACACACATACACGCACACTGTGTGATACAGTCCCTAATCGTTATCACGCTGGGACGTTAATACCAGGCCTACACACAACACACACATACACGCACACTGTGTGATACAGTCCCTAATCGTTATCACGCTGGGACGTTAATACCAGGCCTACACACAACACACACATACACGCACACTGTGTGATACAGTCCCTAATCGTTATCACGCTGGGACGTTAATACCAGGCCTACACACAACACACACATACACGCACACTGTGTGATACAGTCCCTAATCGTTATCACGCTGGGACGTTAATACCAGGCCTACACACAACACACACATACACGCACACTGTGTGATACAGTCCCTAATCGTTATCACGCTGGGTTAATACCACTGAAGAAGAAGAAAACTGTGCGACACACAAATATTGACATACAGACACCTACCTACGCATGTCCATGTACACACGGACTTGTGCTCGCTCGTGCACGCGCGCGAGCGTGTGCAAACGCATATATGCGTACAAACCACACACACACACACACACACACACACACACACACACACACACACACACACACACACACACACACACACACACACACACACACACACACACACACACACACACACACACTATCTCTCAGTCTCTGTCTCTGTCTTTGTCTCTCTGTCGTTCTCTCTCTGTGTCTCTGTGTCTCTCTCTGTATCTGTCTCTTTCTGTATCTCTTTCTCTGTCTCTCTCTCTCTCCGTCTCTCTCTCTCTCTCTCTCTCTCTCTCTCTCTCTCTCCCTATAAACACAGATTACAGATGAAAAACGTCTTTAGGGCAGATATGAATGAAATAAGCTCACTGAATTTACGTCCAGTGTGGACAAATAATTCGTTCCACCGGCCTACTGTTAGGCCATAGTAAGCGATTTTGTTTTGAAAGACGAACAGAAAGCTCTTTAAATCATCAACAAGTGCCTTGCCACATGGCGTTGGCGATCATGGCCCTCCATATGCATCTATCCCTTACTGCCGCAAGTACATCTTCCACCTTCTCTTTCCTCAGCCACTCTGCAAGTCCGTCCTATATTTTTTCCCTGCGTCTACCTTGTGCTCTCTTACCCTCCAGCTTTCCTGTTGTGACCAGGTGCTCCAATTCCACTTTCCTCATAAAATGGCCTATAAATGTTGCTGTCTTTTCGTAATCTTCCTTATGAATAATCTTAATGATACATGTATATACTAGCTAGTAACGCCAGAGAGATACTGAGGGCCGTTTACAGAGACATGCAAACTAGGAGAATCAACCAGTAATTGATTCTAGATTGAACAGAAAGCGAGTAGCCTACAATTATTTGAGAAGAGGGGAGATATGAGCTCATATTTGGAAGATTTGAAAACGAGCCTCATTATTACTTTTAATTTTCTGGAATCTATGGAGATTTTTGGAAGACCAGCCAAAAGCACATTGCAACTATAATCAAATCGACATAGAACAATTTGTTATCAAAAATATTTGCAAGTTAAACGTTTGACACGTGCTGGTTTCGCGACTCGGTTTCATTTCGCAGTGGGCGTTTTTATTATTCTTTCCTTAACCCTTTGACTCCCGCACCCTGTCGATTGACTCCCTCACTCTGTCCTCCTACTGCAAAAACTTAATTCTTTAACTCCTTCACCCTATCCATCAGCTTCCTTGCAGGACGTTGGTGGATAGGGTGAGGGAGTCAACGGGTTAAGTTTTTGCTTTTGCTAGCATGGTTGACAATGCGGGATGCTGGTGAACAGGATGCGGAGGTCAAAGGGTAAAAGTGTAATTTCATAGAAAGTAACAAAAGAGCAAAAATCGCATGCAAAGAGTTCCTGTGAAATTCGCATATGAAGAAAAAGGAAACATCCATCCATAGATACGAAATTTGCCCGCCAGTTTTGATTAAAAATGTGGCCGCAATACAATCAAAGAAAGCACTCTGTCATCATCATCATCATGTGCCCTGCCGTATGGTGTTGGCGATCATGGCCCTCCATACGAATCTATCCCTTGTCCACGCAAGCACATCACCAACCCTCTCTGTCTTCAGCCACCCTGCAAGTCCGTCCAATATTTTATCCCTGGGTCTACCTGGTGTACTCTTTCCCTCCAGCTTTCCTATTGTGACCAGGTGCTCTAATTCCCCTTTCCTCATAAAATATTCTATATATGTTGCTTGTCTTTTCCTAATTTTCTTTATTAATGATCTTCTTGCGTCTGCCTTCTTCAAGACTGTCTCGTTTGTTTTCTTTGCTGTCCATGGAACTCTCAACATCTCCTAAAAAAACCCAACACATTTCATAACAGTCTATGTCATTTGGAAATGAGAGAATTTTGATCGCAGTCTCGTTCTGTTGCTATCAAGTTGAAGATGACATGTAAAGAAACAGGAAGGATCGATTTTGGACGAACATTATAATATTATGAAAGTCAGCAACATCAGGTTGCGTACAGCAACATGATAGAGACGCTCGATCGGTCTTTATGGAGAGTTGTTGAGAAAGGTATCCCTGAGTCCAGGCAAACTCTGATTACTGATTTATAGCTATTTGCTTCTGTACCAAGTCGATCAGTGTGTGTGTGTGTGTGTGTGTGTGTGTACGTGCGTGTGTGTGTGTGTGTGTGTGTGCGTGTGTGTGTGTGTGCGTGTGCGTGCGTGTGTGTGCGTGTGTGTGTATGCGCGCGCGCGCGCGCGTGTGTGTGTTTGTGTGTGTGCTGTGTGTGTGTGTGTTTGTGTGTGTGCGTGTGTGTGTGTGTGTGTGTGTGTGTGTGTGTGTGTGTGTGTGTGCTGTGTGTCTCTGTGTGTGTATGTGTGTATGTGTGTGTGTGTTTGTGTGTGTGTATGTATGTGTGTGTGCGTGTGTGTGATGTGTGTGTGTGTGTGTGTGTGTGTGTGTGTGTGTGTGTGTGTGCCGTGTGTCTCTGTCTGTGTATGTGTGTGTGTGTAGAAGTTTGTGTGGGTGTTGCCCTGTTGCTTTTTCGGAAGTGGAGAACTTTAGCGTGATATGAGCCCCACCCACTTCTTGGAAAACGGTTCACGTGCGAAAGTCACAACTTTCGCTTCGTCGTGCGAAAGGAAAGTTTTGCAGCAAAGATGGGGTGCAAAGTTTGTTCAAAATTGGGATCAAAGAACTTACAAACTGACAAAAAGGATGTGTGTACTGCTCTTGAGTTGAAAAGAAGTCTAAATGATGGTTCACTTGGTAACAACAGGCCTGGAGTGGAAGAGTGTCACAGACACTTGAGGACAACTTACAAGGGGTGGAAGAGTGTCACAGACAATTGAAAGCCCCTTACAGGGGGTGGAAGAGTGTCACAGACACTTGAAAGCCCCTTACAGGGGTGGAAGAGTGTCACAGACACTTGAAAGCCCCTTACAGGGGTGGAAGAGTGTCACAGACACTTGAGGACAACTTACAAGGGGTGGAAGAGTGTCACAGACACTTGAAAGCCCCTTACAGGGGGTGGAAGTGTGTCACAGACACTTGAAAGCCCCTTACAGAGAGTAGAAGAGTCTCATAGACACTTGAAGACCCCTTACAGGGGGTGGAAGAGTGTCACAGACACTTGAAGGCCCCTTACAGGTGAGTTAAAGAGTGTCACAGGCACTTGAACCCCATTTACAGGTGAGTGGAAGAGTGTCACAGAAACTTCAGGGCCCCTTACAGGTGAGTGGAAGAGTGTCACAGACACTTGAGGGCCCCTTACAGAGAGTGGAAGAATGTCACAGTCACTTGAAGACCCCTTACAAAGAGTGGGAGAGTGTCACAGACACTTGAGGGCCCCTTACAGGGGAGTGGAAGAGTGTCACAGACACTTGAAGGTTCCTTATGGGGGGGTGGAAGAGTGTCACAGACACTTGAAGACCCCTTACAGAGAGTGGAAGAGTGTCACAGTCACTTGAAGACCCATTACAGGGAGTGGAAGAGTGTCACAGACACTTGAAGACTCCTTACAGATGACGGAAGAGTGTCACAGACACTTGAGAGCCCCTTACAGGGGGTGGAAGAGTGTTACAGACACTTGAATGCCCCTTACAGGAGGTGGAAGAGTGTCACAGACATTTGAAGACCCCTTACAGATGATGGAAGAGTGTCACAGACACTTGAAGGCCCCTTACAGAGAGTAGAAGAGTCTCATAGACACTTGAAGACCCCTTACAGGTAGTGGAAGAGTGTCACAGGCACTTGATTGCCCCTTACAGGGGAATGGAAGAGTGTCACAGGCACTTCAGTGCCCCTTACAGGGGAGTGGAAGAGTGTCACAGGCACTTCAGGGCCCCTTACAGGGGAGTGGAAGAGTGTCACAGACACTGGAGGGCCCCTTACAGGGAAGTGGAAGAGTGTCACAGGCACTTGAGAGCCCCTTACAGGGGAGTGGAAGAGTGTCACAGACACTGGAGGGCCCTTTACAGGGGAGTTGAAGAGTGTCACAGACACTGGAGGGCCCCTTACAGGGGAGTGGAAGAGTGTCACAGACACTGGAGGGTACCTTACAGGGGAGTGGAAGAGTGTCACAGACACAGGAGGGACCCTTACAGGGAGTGGAAGAGTGTCACAGGCACTTGATTGCCCCTTACAGGGAGTGGAATAGTGTCACAGGCACTTGATTGCCCCTTACAGGGAGTGGAATAGTGTCACAGGCACTTGATTGCCCCTTACAGGGAGTGGAATAGTGTCACAGGCACTTGATTGCCCCTTACAGGGGAGTGGAATAGTGTCACAGGCACTTGATCGCCCCTTACAGGGGAGTGGAAGAGTGTCACAGGCACTTGATTGCCCCTTACAGGGAGTGGAATAGTGTCACAGGCACTTGATTGCCCCTTACAGGGAGTGGAATAGTGTCACAGGCACTTGATTGCCCCTTACAGGGGAGTGGAAGAGTGTCACAGGCACTTGATTGCCCCTTACAGGGGAGTGGAAGAGTGTCACAGGCACTTGATTGCCCCTTACAGGGAGTGGAATAGTGTTACAGGCACTTGATTGCCCCTTACAGGGAGTGGAATAGTGTCACAGGCACTTGATTGCCCCTTACAGGGAGTGGAATAGTGTCACAGGCACTTGATTGCCCCTTACAGGGGAGTGGAATAGTGTCACAGGCACTTGATTGCCCCTTACAGGGGAGTGGAAGAGTGTCACAGGCACTTGATTGCCCCTTACAGGGAGTGGAATAGTGTCACAGGCACTTGATTGCCCCTTACAGGGAGTGGAATAGTGTCACAGGCACTTGATTGCCCCTTACAGGGAGTGGAATAGTGTCACAGGCACTTGATTGCCCCTTACAGGGGAGTGGAAGAGTGTCACAGGCACTTGATTGCCCCTTACAGGGGAGTGGAATAGTGTCACAGGCACTTGATTGCCCCTTACAGGGAGTGGAAGAGTGTCACAGGCACTTGATTGCCCCTTACAGGGGAGTGGAATAGTGTCACAGGCACTTGATTGCCCCTTACAGGGAGTGGAAGAGTGTCACAGGCACTTGAGGGCCCTTACAGGGGGCTGGAAGAGTGTCACAGACACTGGAGGGCCCCTTACAGGGAAGTGGAAGAGTGTCACAGGCACTTGATTGCCCCTTACATGAGAGTGGAAGCGTGTCAGAGTCACTTCAGGGCCCCTTACAGGTGAATGGAATAGTGTCATAGGCACTTGTTGAAAAATCTGTGAACTCAAATTCAGTTCTACAGAGATTGCCAGGTTGAGCAGTTGCGTTTCCTTGCTGCCTTAAGAGAACTAAAAGTTGGTTTTTGTCGTAAGCTGCTAATATGTTAGCAGGTTGGTGAATCTTTTATATTTTTTGAGATTACTAATGTTTGAACAAAAGTTTCCTTTTGTAGCATTAATTGACCTTCGGATTTGAAGTGTTAGCATGAGAAATTTACTTGGCCAAAAATTAAGACTTGTAAAGATTATGGAGGAGGTAGCTGAATTGGTCTATTGTGAAACAAGGTATAGGAAAGTTAGGATTCATGGATGAATTATAGATAAGGGAAACAATTTGTTGAAAGCTTTTGAGGTGAAGAAACGTAGTTGTGTAAAAGTGAAGTGAATTATGTATCTTGAAAGTTAAGAGTTGTATTGAGTTGTAGTTATTGATTTAATGTTTTATGAATTACTGTTATGGGGTTTTGATCTTCGAATGATGTACAGTCAGTGCGAATTTTTGTGGACAATCTTATGTATTGAGAGTTTGGACTTTTGAAACATGAATACCGAATTTTGTGTTAAATTCTTTATTGTAAGATATTTTTTTGTTTAATGGATATGAAGTTAAGTTAGTGGTCATCTTTCGGAAATTGATAGATAGCGTAGAATATTTGCTGTATGTCACTGTGAATGTAATTTGCTTGTGAGTTTTTAAAAGGTAGACAGTAATATTTTGGGATAAATGTCTGTCAACCATATATTTGGATATCATGCAGCCATTGACCCCATACATTTTATTGACATTTTTGAAGATGAAAATACTTAGCAAATTCTTTCCTATGTACAGCTTATGACGTGGGGAGCTGATTGGTTCACGACGGAGCCACATCTATATGACAATGGTTTGAAGGGTGGATGCCTGATCCAGTCCCTGGTCCTAAGCTGTTAGAACTCTGCTGTATACCTGGGCGTGTCCGTTTAATGACACCTCTGTGTTTCGTCCTGCACCCCGGGATTGTGCGGTAACGAGAATATATTTAAATACAGCGATGAACTGAATGTTGAACAATGATATCGATGCTGTGAATTATGAGAACTGTACGGGAAGTGATGTTGCAGTGAAAGATTCCTTGTGAAAGGACTGTTTGGGAAGGAAACATATCTGAACTGACTAAAAACGATTATCTGCCCTCTATTGAACAGTAGATGTTGAACATTTATTTCTTTATGATTGTATGTGGTTGTTGATTGTGGCTGGATAAGATGAACTGAGGGTTCCTGTTTGGTTACAAAACATTGATCTGCTGTCTTGTTTACAGAGGTGGATGAGGTGACTGAATGGATAGTTGTGTGTGATTGGGGAAAAACATAAAGAACACGCACCTGCACACACAGAGTTTACTTCATACCTCTAGTCTTCTGTCTTTCATTCTCTTTCTGTCAGTCACTCGTAGACTGACTTCTGTAACACTGGTGACCCCGACGTGATTCGAACACGAAACCTTCTGCTCATTAGACGCTTGAAGACCCCTTACAGGGGAGAAAAGAGTGTCACAGACACTTGAAGGCCCCTTACAGGGGGTGGAAGAGTGTCACAGACACTTGAAGACCCCTTACAGGGGAAAAGAGTGTCACAGACACTTGAAGGCCCCTTACAGGGGGTGGAAGAGTGTCACAGACACTTGAAGACCCCTTACAGGGGAGAAAAGAGTGTCACAACTTACAGGGGGTGGAAGAGTGTCACAGACACTTGAAGGCCCCTTACAGGGGAGAAAAGAGTGTCACAGACACTTGAAGGCCCCTTACAGGGGAGAAAAGAGTGTCACAGACACTTGAAGGCCCCTTACAGGGGAGAAAAGAGTGTCACAGACACTTGAAGACCCCTTACAGGGGAGAAAAGAGTGTCACAGACACTTGAAGGCCCCTTACAGAGGAGAAAAGAGTGTCATAGACACTTGAAGGCCCCTTATGAGGAGAAAAGAGTGTCATAGACACTTGAAGGCCCCTTATAGAGGAGAAAAGAGTGTCACAGACACTTGAAGGCCCCTTACAGAGGAGAAAAGAGTGTCACAGACACTTGAAGGCCCCTTATAGAGGAGAAAAGAGTGTCACAGACACTTGAAGACCCCTTATAGAGGAGAAAAGAGTGTCACAGACACTTGAAGGCCCCTTATAGAGGAGAAAAGAGTGTCACAGACACTTGAAGACCCCTTACAGGGGGGTGGAAGAGTGTCACAGACACTTGAAGACAACTTACAGGGGGTGGAAGAGTGTCACAGACACTTGAAGGCCCCTTACAGGGGGGTGGAAGAGTGTCACAGACACTTGAAGGCCCCTTACAGGGGAGAAAGAGTGTCACAGACACTTGAAGGCCCCTTACAGGGGGTAGAAGAGTGTCACAGACACTTGAAGGCCCCTTACAGGGGGTAGAAGAGTGTCACAGACACTTGAAGGCCCCTTACAGGGGGTAGAAGAGTGTCACAGACACTTGAAGGCCCCTTACAGGGGAGAAAAGAGTGTCACAGATACTTGAAGGCCCCTTACAGGGGAGAAAAGAGTGTCACAGACACTTGAAGGCCCCTTACAGGGGGTGGAAGAGTGTCACAGACACTTGATGGCCCCTTACAGGAGGTGGAAGAGTGTCACAGACACTTGATGGCCCCTTACAGATGGGTGGAAGAGTGTCACAGACACTTGATGACCCCTTACAGGGGGGATGGAAGAGTGTCACAGACACTGAAGACCCCTTACAGGGGGGATGGAAGAGTGTCACAGACACTTGAACGCCCCTTACAGGGGTTGGAAGAGATTCACAGAAACGTAAAGGCCCCTTACAGGGGAGTGGAAGAGTGTCACAGACACTGAAGACCCCTGACAGGGGTGGAAGAGTGTCACAGACACTGAAGACCCCTGACAGGGGTGGAAGAGTGTCATAGACACTTGAAGGCTCCTTACAGAGAATGGAAGAGTGTCACAGACACTTGAGGGCCCCTTACAGGGGGGTTGGAAGGGTGTCATAGACACTTAAGGGCCCCTTACAGGGAGTGGAAGAGTGTCACAGACACTTGAGGGCCCTTTACAGAGGGTGGAAGCGTCACAGACACTTGATGGCCCCTTACAGGGAGTGGAAGAGTGTCACAGACACTTGAGGGCTCATTACAGAGGGTGGAAGAGTGTCACAGACACTCGTGGAATCCCTCATGTTGATCATGGAGACTGGAGAAATGTTTAACCTTCCCACAGCAGGCAGAAGTTCTATGTGAATCGTACCCAGGACCTTTCTATTGGAAGTGGGACATTTCCCACTTAACCATTGTGCCCATTGTTTTGGTTTGAAGCTGTTGCAGTGAAAATTATTTTGGTGTTGAGTTATGTGTTGTGGGTTGTGTTATTGATAGCTTATACAAGTATGAGTGATAGCATTTAATTGGTTAATGGGTATTTAAAAAAAGTTTATAATGGGTTATGTCATTGATTAATAGCTTATACAAGTATCAGTGGTCGCCGTTTAGTTGGTTAATGGGTATTTTACAAAATTGATTTATGTCTTGCATTTGGATTATATTCAGCTTTGTTGATATACCACGTTTTGAAGATTTGTAAGTTGTTTCAGTTGTAATATGTACGAATAATAATATTCATTAAGTTTATTTGTGTTTGATGATAGGTCTACAATTAATTTTTGTAGGAGTTATGGGACAGGAAAAGTATTGGAGTGAGGATGGAGGGTATTATTTACCGTTTGCTATTTTTAGGTATTACAGTTTTTCCTACTCTTCTGTTTGCAGATGTAACAAGAAGGCAAAGATGATGGTGATCTGATGAGCAGCGTCCAGGTTGTGGACATTTACAGTTGACATTTTAGAAATTGCATTTCTGTTGTTGTTGTTGTTATAGTTGCTGTTGTGCGGTGGAAATCTTTCTGGTCAATTTAATATCGTTGTGTTTCTTTACTTGTCTATATCCTTCCTTCCCCTTGGGGATGCTGGGGGCTTTTTTGGTATAAGTAATATCCCCGTCTTCTAAAAATTTCTTCTGTTCTGTCATTCTCTTTGTTTATGCCTTATTTCTTTGTTTTCTGTTATTCCTTCCTATCATTTTTCTGTCATGCTGGTCTATTCACCTGTATGTGTTTGATAAAGTCATAATGCTTTCTCTTAGGATTGAAAATTGGGTACATATATTAAGTGCATTGTGGCTCTGGGGAAATGAAGTATGCAAAAAGAATTTTAGGTAATTATTTTAGGCCCGTTTTTACACGTTTTAGTGGCCTTAGTTATGTTTAAATTCTGATTCAGGTATGTTTTCTTTAATCCCCTGTGTGATGGACAGAGTGGTAAACGCCAGGTGTATCTCCTTAGATTATGTGTGCGAATGCATTGATATGTGTACATTATTTTCTTCTCCTTTTTCGTCCCTGTGAAAGTACTGTGTGTGTGTACATAACGGTTATAGCCCTGAAGCGGCTCTATGCAACTGGCTGGACTTAAACCAACAATAGAAATAAGAATTATATCCTTCCCATTTTAGAGTGCTCATTTTGCTTCCATTTGATTTTTGACCAGGAAAATGCTCTTTTGTTGATCATGTACTGTAGTCTATCTGTTTTGACTGAAGTTCATAAAGATTGATCTTTGAGAAATGGATTTTAAACTTCGTTTTTTTTAACTGGGTGCTTGTTTTGTGGACATGTGAAGTGTTTCATCAGAGTCAACGGATGAACACTACAGTGGTGTTTCAAAATGTCTTTTTAACAGGTAAGATATCCCACCAGGGTCAGTGGATGAACACTGTGGTGATGTTTGAAATATTTTTTTGCAGGTGAGATGTGTTATCAGAGGCATTGGATGAAGAGTAAAGTGATATTTGAAATGTTATTTCTACAGGTGAAATGTCCCAACAGGGTCAGTGGATGAATATTATAGTGATGTTTAAAAATGTTATTTCTACAGGTGAAATGTCCCAACAGGGTCAGTGGATGAATACTATAGTGATGTTTAAAAATGTTATTTCTACAGGTGAGGTGTCCCAACAGGGTCAGTGGATGAATACTATAGTGATGTTTAATAATGTTATTTTTACATGTGAGGTGTCCCATCAGGGTCAGTGGATGAATATTATAGTGATGTTTAAAAATGTTATTTCTACAGGTGAGGTGTCCCATCAGGGTCAGTAGCTTAGCACTACCGTAATGTTTTAAAATGATCTTTCTACAAGTGTGATGTCCCTTCAGGATCAGTGGCTGAGTAGCGTGGTGATGTTTTAATATTTTGTTTTTGTAGGTGTGTGGTCTCATTAGGATCAGTGGCTGAACACTGTGACAATGTTTAATAATGTTCTTTTCCTAAATGAAAAGTCTGATCAGGTTCAGTGGCTAAACGCAGTGGTGATGCTTAAAATGTTCTTTTTACAGATATGATGTCCCAACAGTTACAACAGCTGAACACTATGGTGATGTTTTAAAACATTCTTTTTACAGATATGATGTCCCATCACAGACTACAGCTGAACTATGGTGATGTTTTAAAACATTCTTTTTACAGATATGATGTCCCATCACAGACTACAGCTGAACTATGGTGATGTTTTAAAACATTCTTTTTACAGATATGATGTCCCATCACAGACTACAGCTGAACACTATGATGATGTTTTAAAACGTTCTTTTTGCAGATATGATGTCCCATCAGTTACAACAGCTCAACACTATGGTGATGTTTTAAAACGTTCTTTTTACATATATGATGTCCCATCACAGACAACAGCTGAACACTGTGGTGATGTTTTAAAACGTTCTTTTTACAGATATGATGTCCCATCAGTTACAACAGATGAACACTGTGGTGATGTTTTAAAACGTTCTTTTTACAGATAAGATGTCCCATCACAGACAACAGTTGAACACTATGGTGATGTTTTAAAACGTTCTTTTTACAAATATGATGTCCCATCACAGACAACAGCTGAACACTATGGTGATGTTTTAAAACGTTATTTTACAAATATGATGTCCCATCACAGACAACAGCTGAACACTATGGTGATGTTTTAAAACGTTCTTTTTACAGATATGATGTCCATCACAGACAACAGCTGAACACTA